>VUQR01003109.1:41851-62622 GCA_015108515.1 Hemichromis elongatus
TTTACAAGGTGTGGGGGCGATTCCTGAAATACTTTTCCAGCCTCCAGGTGGCGAACCTGACCTCCAGCATTACTCAGTAAATCCTTTCCCCTTCTTCCTTTTTGTTGTTGTTGTTGTTGTTGTTTTTTTTGTTTTGTTTTTGTTTTTTTTGTTTGTTTGTTTGTTTTGTTTTTTTTCCCTGGCCTGAGGGGCAGGGGTTCTAAGTGGTATGGGTAGGGGGTAAACTGATGTAAGTAATTATGAGACATGTGAGCGTGTCATTAATCTGTATTCTAATATTTCAGCTCAAACAGTCACTCTGACACTTACTTGTCTGTTGTTTAACAATTCTGCATGTACATGTTTTTCTTCGTTGCTTTACATCAATAAAAATATCTTTGAGAAAATACTAAATTACCAGATTATTTATCAGAGTTTCTTTTTGTTGATAATTTAATTTTGTCCTTACCTGTTTATTTTATTGTGTATTTTTATTGGCTAACATGGTTCCTCATTGTCTTTTTTCCTCTACTCTCTTCTGTTGCACTGTGCTTTGTGACAGTGCTTAAACTTCTTAGTTCTTCTTAGTTCTATCGTCTCAAATGATTTCAGATTTCATTTCATATTTAAAGCTTATATGACATATCAGTTATGTCCAACTCAAAAAGTTTTGATGAAAACAGTGACTCTAAGAAAGCAAGTAACAAGCAGAGAAACCTAGACTCTGTCAGAAAAAGCCATCAGTGTCTGCTGGATGAAAGATCACCCTGTTGAAAAAGATCCTTTCCATTTTGCTTCCTGTGTGTTGACCGTCTTCAACTTTACACTTACTTCCATGCTTCTATGTACCTGTTATTGCCAAAATCGACTGATGTGACACAAATATTAAATAATTAATTTCACAATCCCAT
Organism: Hemichromis elongatus; assembly: GCA_015108515.1. Taxonomy (NCBI): domain Eukaryota; kingdom Metazoa; phylum Chordata; class Actinopteri; order Cichliformes; family Cichlidae; genus Hemichromis; species Hemichromis elongatus. The sequence continues at coordinate 42,742 of VUQR01003109.1, forward strand.
GCCGTTCACATGGAAAACACTTACTTGAAGTTATCGTCTTCTACAAACTTCTGGAGTTCCTCTATGTAGCGAACTGACAACAGATACTTCTGAACATGCGGCAGCGTCACCAAGTGATCTGATGGAAAAACAAAAACCACATTACCTTCAACACAACTCTTGTTAGAGAATTACCTTTAAATAAAGTTACTTCTACAAAAAAAGTACTTGCAGTATAAATACCTACAGCACTGCAAATACTTATCTTGCAGACAGTTACATTGTCTTGTAAAATTTAAAAGTTTCTGATACAAAATATTTCCTATATCTGTCCTTGTTGCAGTGCAGCTGCTCGGCCATGGAGAGCCACTCGATCAAGCTCTCTATGCACTGTTCGCCAGGTAATCTAAAGCCCACATGAAGTTTGGAGGTCTTTATTTATTTTTGTCATTTTTAAAATATTGCATAAGCAATTTTAAGTACAGAGTAATTTCATAAATGGTACTCTGCACTTTTCAGGTGTGGACTGTGTTGTGCAGTGAATTAAGATCGGCTAATTTCCAGATATTTCACAGCAAAGGAGACAAATGATAATGTAAGTAATCTTAAGTGGAGCGTAAATAATTAATCGTAATTTTCAGGAAAAACAACATTTAGCACTTTGTTAAATATCCATTGTATTGTTGTTTATAATAGGGGCTCCAATACTCAACCGTCTTTTAAATATAAAAATGAAAACTGAACACATTTTCTTCTTTTATTATTTGAAATGATACATTCGATACATGAAACCATACTTTGCAGTGCATACGGCATATGAGGCTACAGTGAAGGTAAGTTGTTTACATTAACCTTTCATTAAAAACAAGAACGTGAAACAATTTCTTAACTCTTAAAACAGAAACATGAACAATACATTTCATTACACACTTTTTTTTATTTGAAATTTTGTCTTTTAATTTTGGGCAAGCGTCCAAAAACTTTCCAAGCCTGTCGACATCTTTTCACGGGGTTGTCCCAAGTAACAGGACGGGGCTGCAAATCCTTCTCTTTTCTGAGCGATGCCCACCTGTACAGACAATTGAAATGAACAATTAAAGTTTTAACATGTTAATCTTTAACTTGTTTTCTTTTAGACTTAAAATCAAAATGAAGCATTTTCCCTATGACAGTTCAGACAGGATCCACCCTTTTCTGACCCAAAATTTAAAAAGCAGTCAAGAAAACTGAAAGGTGGAAAATAAACTTTTTTCATTATCACTTGTAGATTGAAAAAAAAGTATTAAAGCTGTACAATGTTGAAATTGTTTGTAAAACCCCAAAACAACATACTAGCCATTACTATTATACCCGAGTACTTGCAAGTACTCGGCTGGACCCCTTTCTTATTTCAAAACTGCCCTTCTGTAGCATACTTCTGGTTCTGGTATGCTGACCCAGGGCGAGGTCTAAAACCTGCAGGACACCGGCCCTCAAGGCCTGGAGCTGGACACCCCTGCTCTAAAGCCTAACCTCTCACTAGAGTCAGATAGGTGCTTTGCAACGTTTTTAAACATCTGGAACTCTGGTAATCCCAGGCACAGTGCAGCCAGGTGGAGACAGAGGCTGGTTGAGAGAGAAGAGAGTGAGTGTGATGGCGCTCCACAGAAAACAGGCATTTTATCTGGAATCTATGTTCTTTTTATTGTTTTGTTTTTGTTGTTTTTTGCATTATTTGCTGAGATGTGGCACCTTGCGTGGGATTTCCCTTATGACCCTAATATCACTGAAAAAGCACAGAGTTGCTGCTTTCAGGAACCGTAGGAATTTTTCAATTGTGCCAATAGTCTGACCTGAAGGTTCGAGCTAAAATCAGTGAGAGCAGGAGACTGAGATAAAGGAACGTGGCTACTGTCACCTGAAAATACTCTGCAAATCATAAAACATGCACCCAAACACAACCTGTGTGCCTTAAGTGTCGTATTGGAACCTATAGTGACCTTAGCTTTTGAAAATGGTAAATGCATGTTTAAGTTATCTGCTTATTATTATTAGCAGCTTAGGATTAACTTAAAAACCCACAGTACTGTTAAAGTAGTGATGAAGTGTATAATTATATATTTATTTTTTAAATTATCTTTAACTGAGCAAAGATGTCTGCACAAACTTTTACCAGTTTACTAACATGCTGTTTGTAAACTTTTTAGATTGTTAGCTAAGAAAACTGCACTTACCTGATAACCGATAAAGTTGCTGTTGTGTATCACAGTCTCTCCAGGTTCTGTGAAGAAATAATCTGGAGAAAAAACACTCTGAGAAATAAATAATTGTGCAAGCCAGTTATGTTCCCTGGTCCTGTGTTGTGCAAAGCGACCCTCAGCAACAACTGCTTCAGCTGCTGATGGGAAATGAAATCAGCCTACCTGAAAACAACTAAATTGGCATGCTTAGGTACTATTGAGTATTATAAGAAAACTAAAAAAAACACAGGGTTCATTTTGAGATTAAAATTGAAATTCAAGATTAATCCAAGGAGATGGAGGTTTACTGAGTCAGTGTTTTGGAGGTCATGTCAGTCACAAGTGTGCCAAATTTAAATTTATTTGAAGTCATATGAGTAAATATGCATGTAATTGTCATCTAATATGGTGAAATCCATCTATTCATCCTTTTTCTTATGTGCTTATATAGTTCAGTATAGTAAGGGTACATTTAAAGCTAATTATTTTATAGCTGGGTAGCTGTGTGTTAAAAACAAAACAAGGGGATTACTGCTTTGTTTTATATTTTTTGACAAGCATGGTTAAAAGAGAAAATGTTTGTAACCTACAGACACATGCACTAATGCACACACAGTTGTATAAAATCATAGTAAATAGAGCTGATGGTACAATTTACTTTAGAAAAATAGAACATTTTCTAATACATGTAACTGCTGACCTTTGTATAATTTTACTACAGAAAGACTAAGTTGGCTCCATCTCACCCTACTTCTAGCATTCTCTTGTGTATGTTCTCCTCCAGTACATCCATGAATTTCCTCAGTGGTCTTTCTCTTTTCGTGTTGCCTGGTAGCTCCAGTTTCAGCATATTTTATCCAATATACCACTATCCCTCTTCTGCACCACCCAAACCACTTGAAGCCTTAGCTCTCTAGCTTTTGGAACGCTCCAGAGTAAGTTGGAGCTCAGCTTAACTCAGATGACCCCCTTAGAATCTCAGAGCAGAGTTAACAATCCAATATGGCAGTACTGAACATAAACAGTAGTAAAACTATAAACTTTTAATCTGTTTTGTATTTGTGTCTTGTTGTAAATAAGTCATACTGTTCTACCTGTCTACCTCTGTCTTTCATTCCTCTTCTCTTACCGCTCAAAACAAACATCTCATCTGTAGTGCTCTTTGTCAGCTTGAAGCCTTACTGCTGCCAACACCTCACACATGTCAGTACATTTACATCTTTCATCACACTAATCTGCTGCACACTCTTTTCAGCTCAATCTGTCTTTCTAACCAGTTTTCTACATTCCTTGTAGGTAATCCTTCCTTGGTGTCTGTCTTTTCCTTTGCTTCTGCCACCACTGTATTAGCCTTGTACCTTGACTCCTGGTAGTCCTGCATACTTTCTTCATCTCCTTGACATAGCAATTTTATTCTGAACTTCAATTAACACCTGTGTAAATTCACAGCAAAACATAGAAAGAAGTTGGACAACAGTATTTTATATAATGCTAACACACAATGCAGAACAACGATGACAGCAAAGCAATTACAGAGTCAAGCCACAGATTTGCCATCTATAGAAGACTGGGAACTTATTTTTCAGTTCATTGAAAGATTGTTTGAATTATATGTGTTTACATAATAATTAAAAAATACTTTTTAATCATGTTTGTTAAACTTCTACAACTTCAGGTGCCGGTTTAGCACAGTGTGCGGCTACATGCCACGTGGCCAAAGAGCAGCGGCTGGGTTTGAGTCCGACCCGTAGCCCTTTGCTGCTTGTCTTTGCCTCTTGCTCTCCTTGTTTTCCAGTCCTCTTCACTTCTTTTATCCAATAAAGGCAAATTTGTAAAATTTGTGTCTCTGTTCCTGTACTTAAAATAATTACTTTGTGCTTAAAATTTCTTAGAATACTCGTAATTTCAAAGAAAGTACTTGTATTGTTTTTATTTCACAATAGTTACTTACCCTTATTACCTGAGCGTATTATAGTGTTGCCAATTTTTTTGGAATGACATTTTAAAATAACATTAAAATGTAGATACAGCAAGCCAAAGTTGTTATTGGGAACAGAAATGATAAACACAAAAGCTTTACAGTGAATCACCCATTTAACGATTCCCCTGCTTAGAGTTTGACTTTGAGTTATTCTAACTTTTAGTCACTTGCAGATGATGAAAGGTAAAAATATTTAAACTAATTAAGATTCCCAGATTTTTTCAATTAAGCATTTAAAAAGGCTTCAGATTAATAATACAGGATTTGTATTTATTGTAGAAATCCACCCGTACATGCCCTTCCGTCTGGGGCAACATTTCATGCAGGTATCTCAAAAACTTAAACATTTTCATTACTCAGCAGCTCCACACACAAAGCACACTGGAAACACCACATGCTAGCCAAAACAATTAAGGACTTAAATAACCTGGCTGACATTTTTTCCTGAACACATCAGTAAAAGTAACTTAAGCAAAGCAGAGCAATAAATTCTGAATTCAGTTTGGCAACCTAAAATATCAATCCATTTAAAATGACTTAGCATTCGGAGCGCTGGTACTTAGTACAAGAATTTCTTTTTCACCCTAAAGAGAAGGCAAGTTCCCATAATGTCATTTCACAAAAAGATTAATGTCCCAGAGTTAGCAATACAACTACACACACCATGTCAGCACCAAGTATGTTAAATACTAAATCAACAGGCCTGACAAATGTGTGGCACCATGAAAGTTTACAGTGCTAACTGACAAATGATCTTATTTAGTTCAGGCTCGAGTAACTAAGGCAGAGCCAAGCCATTTGAACTCTATGCAACAACCCAAACGTACATATCAAAGCTAAAAAGACCATGTTTCTTTAGCATCCTGCAGTATAGATGTTTACCTGGGTTATTATGAACACGTATAAATATTTTGGCTTCATCAATATTAAAGATTTATGACATACAGTGCTGTGAAAAATTGTTTTTTTCATATTTGTCACGGTTCAGATGAAACATTTAAAGAAATATTAAACAAAGGTAAGTTCTGTAAATACAAAGTGCTGTTTTAAAACTAAATGCTTTTTTTGTTTTTAATTTCTGTACAACCATACTCTGATGTCAGATCATCAATATATAGACGATCAGGAAACAGATACTATACTGTTTGTAATGGATGGGGTAATTGTGGCTTACCATAGTTACATGACATCTGCAGGTCTGAAATAACTCTCAGGAGATTGTTCATCTGATTTGTCCTCTGCTCTGTCTCTATGATGCTGTCTGATGCAGGATAAGCCGAGTCAATGTAGATAATGTCCAGCAGGTAAATCCCTGTACAAGGCACAAAAAAGCTAGTCAAACTCTTCTAACAATAGGAATAATCATTTGTTTGAAAGCATACCCAGTGATTTCAACAGAAGAATTTATTACATCAATGAAAGCTTTAATGTGTGGAAGCATTAGTGTTTTCTATATTTTCTTCTTTTTAGTCTTTCTCACGTTGTCTCGTGGCGTCAGCGATATTCTCAGAGCTTGAGGAGCTGCCAGGAGTTTTCCCTTGGAAGTCATTAATACAAATGTGTTGAATGGAAACACTGATAAACACTTTTAATCTTGTTCATTACAACTTCCCGAGAACATGGGCATTAAGCTTTTATTGGTCATTGCAATGTTTTTACTCATTTATAAAGGCTGTTCACATATTATTTTTCTGTACAACTGAAATACATGAATTATTATTTTGTTGATTTTGCGTATGAACTTGGGGGATTTTGGTAGTTGCAAATCTCAGGAACGATATAATTGCTGAAATTTAAGAAAAAGGGTAGTAAAAGCAACTTAAAAAAAATCACATCAGCTCTGTCACAAATGATGTGGAAAACAGCTGCTGAGTCACCAACTTTCCAACAATTTGTCTTAATTTCTCAAATGTTGCAAAACAGCAGCATGGAAACAAACCTGAGCATGAACAGAAACTCCCTCATGCTGCAGTGTACTTTTAAACAATAATTACTTCTGCAATAGTGTAGAACGTATTCTGCACTTTATATTTAACTTTATATCCACATAATATGATGAAGAAGGTGTCTGAACTAAATTCATTCTGCAATGTCTCCAAACATCCAGCGAAAGTCACAAAGAACTATCTTCAGTGACAAGAAGAACAAGAAGTGTTAGTACAACCTTTATCCAAGAAAACCTGTGTACAGGTGTAGAGAGGACTGCTGGTGCTGTGATAAAGTGCCTGCAATATTTGCACAGCTTTGTGTTTGTATGATGTACAACATGTATTCTGCAGACCGGGGACTAACAGATGGAAACTGTAGAAAGATGTTGCACTGTAAACAGTGACATGCATTTTGGTTAAGCGATTATGGTGAAAATATCAAACACCTTTTCAAAGAGGTATACGTTCAGTTTTTTAGCTAATACTTCCTCCTGTAGCTGATAAAACCTGAATTCAAACACTGTGTTAAGGTTACATCCACAGAGCATGATGCACCGTGATAAAGGGCAAAAAACATGTTTTTATTAAGTAAAAGCAACAGCGTAGTGGGCTAGTGGTTTGAAATTTACCCCATATAGAAACCTGTTTCCCCTCTCAATTATTATTCAGTGTACACAAAAAATGATAAATAGCCAGCTCTTATTGTTATAAGCCTCCACAATCATTTACATATTCAACTGACCATATTCGTCTTCCCTGAAATATGATTTTTTTTTCTCCTCCCTACAGTCACATGTTCCACTAACCCTATGCTCATGTCCCAAGGGTTCCATGCACAGGTACATAAATCAGTGTCAGCTGTTAGGTCACAAACACCATGCAAGCCAAGGTCAGCTTTAATTCAGGCCAGAAGGAAGTGATAATGTGCTAAACTTGTATGCTAAATACCAACGTACTAAATACGAGAATACTGAAGAAAGTTCGCAGTTACATTTTATAATATACACTTAATAAATGGTAAACTGGGTTTTGAATAAATGTTAGTGAGCTTCAAAATGAGAGGCCAATGTCATCGTCTAGCCTGTGTCCATCAAATATTAGGAAGATTTGGGAGTTTAAATAGTTTCTTTCAGGTCTTGTATAATTAGGCATCAAACTTCGCATTGGTTTCTATAAAGAAGAATATTAAAAGGTTGTTACAGAGGATGGGGGCTTGGCTTGCCTAGAGTCAGTTGGTAGTACTTTGCCTTTTCTCTTAATCAATTATCCAAAAGTTATATTGTAGAAAGTCAGGCTCTGGGGTGGAGTCAAAAAAGAACTTGTCAAACCTCTCCTAATACGGGCTTTCATATCAGAAGCAGGGGAAGTAATGATGTCTAAGTACAAATTTCCCTAAAGAAATTTTTGGAAATATCTTCGATTAAGGAGCTGTATACCGTCAGGATGGAGAGAGGGCCCGCCAATATCTCACAAAACTGAGGGAATCAGATATGTGCTGGGGTGTGACAAGAGTAGAGACACACTAATACACATGCAATATGAAGGCCAAAACAAAGGGAATCTATGGAAAAATAAATAATGTTTCTTAATGAAATACCCAGAATACAGCCATTACAGATCCCAGTACTATAGTAAGTTACTATACCTTTGACCCCTGCTGCTGAAAGAAAGGGGCTTTGCTGCCATGTGATGTATACTTTATTGATCCCCGTGGGCAAATTACTCCTCTGCATTTAACCCATTCACTCAGTGAAGCAGTGGGCAGCCACCAATCCAGCGCCTGGGATGCAGTGTGTAGGGACGGTACCTTGCTCAGGGGTACATCAGGGTAGCCATTCAGTGGATTTAAACCCCCAGCCTTCCAATCATGGGGCGACCATTCTACCTTCTAAACTATCCCTGCCCTGAAAATGTTCATATTTATTAGAAACAATTAAATTGCAATACATAATGCCTACTACATGGATAAAAACTGGTATATAAACCATCAATACACATAATTATTATAAAGAGCAGAGAAGGGTGGCTCCATTAAAAACTTTAAGACTAAAATCTAGACACACCGATTCATGCTCTTTACTCTTGCATTACTGCCTAGTTAGGTTAAGGTACCAGCACTTCTTGATTAGGTTTTGTTAGGTTTCCTAGGTCTATGACCCAGAGTTTTGAGTTTTATGGGTTTTTTTAACAGCTTTTCCTTATTTGTTTCTTGTTACTTTTATTCCCAGGTGTTGGTTTTACATCTAGTTCTGTTCTGTGTTTTATGTTATATCGTATCATTGTGTCTTTATGTACTCGTCTCCCTTATGTTCTCGTATGTGTGTTGTGTCTTGTATCACTTTGTCAAGTTTTCATCTTTATTTTGCTTACTTTACTGTAATTCAATATTATCCCAAAATGTCCTTAAAAATCCAAAAGTGCTTGATGATCCAAAATGCTAAAAGCATTTAAAAGCTTTAAAAATAATAAAAATAATTCTGTTTTCTAAAGACAACTAGAATGCTTAGAAATGATGTGTTGAAATTCCCATGCTCCTTTAAAAAATCATTTGGGAATATTCTGATAAAAATGTGCAAAGGGGGGTAATTATTTTATCTTCATATTTATCAACCTGCCATATACTTGTTGTGTTGCTTTACTTCCTATAAAGCTGATTGTCTACCAATCATACCGTTCTTTGCTTGTTTGTCATCTCCTCAACTCCACATTTGCTCAACTAGTCTACATGTGGTTATGGGACTTGCATCCCTTGGGATGTCCTGTACGGGTGCTTTAAGAGTGTAGGATAGTGGGTATCTTGTTGCAGGCTACTGAAATAGATGATAAGATATGTGCATGATGGAAAAGGATCATGGACCATCTAACGGAAATACTGAGTAATATCTCAGGCAGTGTTTTAGCATTTTATCTCCTCATGTAATGACAAAAGAAATTAATAGGGTGAAGCCTCAGTACTGGCTCTGAATCCTTTGCACCTCATATCAGTGTTGGATGGAACAATTAAAAGTAGCAACTTCTTCAAGGACACAAAGAAGACAAATACAAGTTCAAACAAGAAAAGAAGACAATATAGTGCATCAAAGTTTTCTCTAACCCTGGGTTAAAACAATTCTCTGAGTTTCTGTTTTTCTTAGTGCTACAGCCTAACCCAGCTGAGATGCACTGGCTGTACATGACATCAGCTGTCCTGGCTGTTCCACTGTTAATATTACAGCTGCATAAAACAACCAAAACGATTAACAAATACTTGCCTATGATGTCATACTGATAGATACATAAGTTTAATGTGTTTCAGCTGTGCACAGTCTGAAAAGCTGTGCAGCCTTGTTTCCTGTCCCACAGCAGAGCCTAGTCAAAGCATCCAGCACTCATTCAAACACATCGAGTCAGTAGCTGGGCAGCTGCCACGCAGCATATAATGCTACTGTTCATAACAGATGAAGCCAATTTAAATTCAGGAAGTTGTCTTTAATGCTTACATTATTTTACTACTTTGTCATCTCCATATTTGTTACCTTTCCTCAAGATAAATGTAGTGTTAAAAGCAAAAGTGTAAAATAATAATAGCAATAATATTGCTGTTGCACTTTGAATCACCTTGCTGTTGAAATGTGCTATATAAATAAACTTGCCTTGCCTTGTACCACAGTGCCTCTTAGTATCTTTGCTGTCCTTCTCAAACATGACTCCAACTTAAGGCACAATGAGAAATGTTACAGCTGAAGATGCGATTATGATACAAAGCTGCTGACAATTTCCCTGTAATAATTTGGAAATAAACAAAAAGTAAAATCAAAAGCTTTCACCAGATGAAATAAAAACCATCGCAATCAGATGTCTATGAGGGAAAGCTAAAAGTATGTCTTACATCATAAGTTTGTGAGCATGTTGTGCAATTAAAAAACATTCACTGAGTCACTGACTATTTGTTGAAAGTTGTCACATGTTATGCAACCAGTAATTACTATGACAACATAACAAACTGTGTCCAGACGCTTCCACCTCTCCTCCAGGCAAATCGTTTGAATGGACAGTCACTGTTTGGTTTCACAGATAACCTGACATTTGTGGCAGGCTTAAAGGCAGAAGAACTGAATACACCACTTTTGAAGGAGCTCTTGAAGTAGTTTGTTTTTAGTTCATTTGAAGGGCATTGCAGTGGTTTACCATCAGAGTAATCCCTTTCCACAATAAGAAGGTTTGGGGATCAAATTAATCAGCTGGCTGGACCCTCTGTGTTCTCCCTGTGTCTGCGAGGGCTTTGGCCCACAGTCCAAAGGCATGCATGTTAAGTTAAATGGTTAATTTGTGAATGATGTCCCAGTCTTCTCCATAATCACTGGACAGTGGAAAAAAGGAAAACAGCGAGGCTTGCTGAGGAAAAGGAACTGAAGTGTTTTTGGAGCCTGTCTCATGTCCCCATCTTTTTGCTGCAAAGAGGAGGGGAGGAGGAGTCGCTATGCCTCACAGCTTAATTACTCCAAGCAACACTGTGTCTCATATGTAATGGAAGGAATACCGAAGTAGGAAGAGAAACAGATTTTGTCTGCAGAGCAGGCACGAACTTTGAGTTTGGGACGCATCCCTTCACTGCAGCACATGAAATTAGACAGGAAGGCTTTGCTGCTGCTGTATAGATCATCGCATCACAGCAACTGGATCGCTGTCTTTGTGAACTTTAAATCTGATTCTGATAGCAGGTAAGAAAAAATATGAATTACTTGTACTGACTAACAGAGCAAATGTGAATGACTTCTGAGGACCCAGAGTCAAATCTTAAACAAGTGCAAGAGAAAGAGACAAACTAGGGGAAGTAAATCCGTAAATTCTCTTAATTTTTATTTAATATGCAACACACATGGAATAAGTGGCAGAAAATTATTTACACTAAACACACAGTTTACCTTCATTTCTGCCATTTTACTAAATATATGTATGGTAAAGTTATTTCCTGCTTTATTTAAAAGTAATGCATTAAATCAACTCTAATGCATCTCTAGAAAGTAGAGATGTTACATAGTTCATTCACAGTTACTCTGTAATGTTGTCTGAAATGCTTTGTCACATAACTGCTAGTTCGCTACATATTAAACAATCCATACACTCCTGAGAACCGAGGTAAAAAAAAATTCAGTGTAACTGTTTTTGTGATTTGTGTGTCCACTACAGAGGACATGAGGATATGATCACATATGGAAAAATCTCTATTCTAATAAGGACACTCAAATCTTTGCACTTTACCACACCTTTGTCTTCTTGTTCAATTAATTGAAAGTAATATAAATATCATTATACTGAATTACTTAATAAAGATTTGCTTCTCAGAAAGTGTGTGCAATCACTTTTTCACTAAAGAATAATCTTGAACTGCAAACATTTATCTCACCCACTTTCAAACTATGAACAGCCTTTAAAAATGTTTGCATTAAAAATTATAAGAAGCACTCCAAGAGCCAATGGAGTTCATTCTCTGGGCACTGTTTACTTTGCAGGTAATAGTATTAAATTATTTATTATTATTAAATTATTGTTAATGTTTATTTTATTTCTTCTTTTTAATACAATTTAAGACGTTCAAAATGTAAATTTTTGTTATTTATCCTGTTTAAAACCAATTTTAATACACTTGACATCTCTTTGAGTATTTATTTTTTTATATTTTATGTGAATAAAGTACATGTGCAGCATTCATTTCATTGTTTAGTAAAATTTGTTTAGTAATAAATTTCAAGTGAAAACTTTTTTTGTTCATAAGTGTCTTAAACACTACAGATAATATGTGACAAACTGTTCAAGCTATAGGCTGTAACATCACACTGGTTAGCTAGCTCCCCAAGGTGTTGGATACCTTTAACTATACTGAAAGGGTCTATTTGTGATATCAGCTAAGAAAGCCTATAAGAGTATAATGTTTATGACAGATGACTTTAATTACATAAAGATTATGTAGGAGAAGATAATGAATTATGGGTATTGATTTGTAAATAACTGGAAATAGATAAATTAACCAATTTCCTTTCTCCTGACAGTACTTGCTTTAAAGACATTTTGAAGTCAAAAAGAAATGCACATGTGAAGTACAACGTTAAAATGTAAAGCTTCATAGGGATGCAAAGTGTAACGTGATATTTATAATCCTCTTTTAACAAATGTATTTTTAAACACACATATTACAGCTGAATGTATACCACACTTAAGTGTGTTCAATGTCTGGTTGCATACATGTCAGTTGACAGCATTTGTGGATTTGCATGACAGACTCAGATAAGTGACTGCTTCTTTACCCTTTATATACTATCTTCTCCGAAACAATAAGTTACAATTTATGACCTATTCTTTTATAAGTTTTGTGTTTTGTGTGGACAACTTTGGTCCAACTCTGGTTAGGTGTTTTTCATGCTTAAAACACTCATAGGTCATTATTAAGCGGCCTAAAAAACACAATAGAACAAAACAAAAAAAAACCCAACTCTTAAAATGTTCAGGTACAAGTACTGAGTTGAATGAGAGAGGAAGCTGTCTCTCGAAACTTACAGACTCCAAAAAAAGGTTTTTATATCAGGATTGTAGCCAGACAGTGGACAGAGAGCAACAACTATAAGGCAACATGCCAGAAATAAATTTATGACTAGTGACATGTTGAACTTACTTGAGGTCATCTTGGCCAAGTATATTATGGCCTCTTTTGTATGGTGAAAAACAGCTCACTGTGTCTGAACTGACCTGGCTGAGGCAGGACATTTTACAAAAGAAATAAGAAAGATGATGTAGTAACTACCATACCCTAAAGCCCAAGATAATATGGTCTTGTGTAACTGTCAGGGGAGGCTCTGCTATTTAATGTTGTGTTATTGAACATTCCAAAGCTGTGACAGTATTTTTCATCGCAAAAGCAAGAGAAACTAGAAGATACAAAATACAAAATACTATTATATGAGGTTTCAGCCTAGATTGGATATAGGGAACATCTTCAGTACACTACTAAAGTGTAACCAGTCAAATTTTGTTAAAATGAGCAGCAATGTTTTCACTATTTCATAGTAAGGCAACTTTGAGCCAAACATACTGTTTAGTGAATATCTTCTGTTCATAGTTTAACAATACCATAGATATGAAATATGTACATGCAAAAACAGCACCCAGTGACTGAAGCTGGTTGTTGTTTGGCAAACTCGCCCTCCAAATACTGATTCTCTGTCATCCATAAAAACCTGCTCTATCATCTCTGTTTTTACACTAGCATAAATTGGCTGCAGAAGGCTTTCTGCTCTGCAATTTAGTAGATAATAGTTGATTTGCAAGTTACCGGCAGTAATTAAACCACTACCTTTATTTTATTTTGGAAATTTTTAAAAGAATACCTTTAATTACCTTTATTTGAAGATTTTAATTCAGGTTTCAGAACCCATCACGCTACAGAAATGGCATTAGTGAAGGATACAAATGATGTTCTTATGGCCTCTGACAGTGGACTCATCTCTGTGCATGTCCTGCTAGACCTCAGTGCAGTGCTCGATACAGTTGACTATAATATTTTATTACATGGATTAGAGCACGCTGCAGGTATTAAAGGTATTGCGCTGTAATGGGTTGAACCATATGTATCTAACAGACTTCAATGTGGTTATGTAAATGGGAAGTCTTCTTCACACATAAAGGTTAACTATGGAGTTTCCACAGGGTTCTGTGCTAGGGCCAGTTGTGTTTATATTATACACACTTCCCCTAGGCACTACAAATAGAACCATGATATCCAGATATTTCTAGCCATGAAGCCAAATAACATAAACCAATTATTTAAACTGCAGGAATGTCTTAAAGACCTGGATGACCTCTAATTTTCTACTTCTAAATTATGATAAAACTGAAGATTTTGTGCTCAGCTCTAAAGATCTTGGAAATATGGTGTCTAAGCAGATGGCATTACCTTGCTTACACTATAGACAGACACTTTTTGGGACAGAGCTCTGAAAATTCACTGTACACTACCTGTATGTATATACATATAAGCTTCTGAGCAGTAAGAGAACACAGAGGTAGTGATAAAGTAATTGCCTAAAAATTCCTTCAATGAGCAACAAGACGTCAATGAATGATGTGAGAAAACGAACCCTTGTTTAGCATCTCTAATTCATCTCTTTCAGAAATTGTTGTGGTCTGGGAGCAGCTGAACTGTGCTATGATTCTCCCTGTGGTGGTAATGGTGGGTCTCCTGTTGCTCTCTGGACCAGAGTCGGGTCTCCAAGAAGACACTCTAGAAATTGACAACAGCAATGACATCCTAGAGAGAGAGTTTATCTATGTACCAAAACGTCAAAAAAGGGCTGTAGTTGACTACAGCGCCTTTGAAACAGACAAATGTTCTTATACCTTCATTGTCCCTCAGAAGAAAAACAATGGGGCAATATGTGTGAACTCCAAGGAGCCAGAGACCTTGCTGCAAAACCGTATTAATAAAAAGGAACTGGAGCTGCTCAACAGTGAGTTGCAAAAGCAGCAAAAGCAGATTGAGGCACTGCAACTGCTGATAGAGCTTGATGGGGGTGTGATCAATGAAGTCAAGCTATTGCGTAAAGAGAGCCGCAACATGAACTCCAGAGTAACACAGCTCTACATGCAGCTGCTGCATGAGATTATCCACAAACGAGACAACGCACTGGAGGTGTCACAGCTGGAGACCCGTGTCCTCAACCACACAAATGAGATAGGGAGGCTAGCTGGAAGGTACCGAGACCTGGATCATAAATACCAGCATCTTTCAGCCCTTGCAAGCAGCCAGAGTGCTCTCCTGGAGCAGCTGGAAGAACAGTGTAAGCAGGGAGGATACTTTTACAGTAAAGTTCAAGAACGCAGCCGTCGTCTCCAGTCACAACAACCTGCAATCTCCCAGCCTCCTTTACAAACACCTGAACTGTCTCCTGGTGGCTACAGACCTTTCCATCCACCCACTCACACTCGTTACACCAGCTACCCCATGAATAATGAGATCCAAAGTGACCAGAAAGCCAGAGCACTGCCACATCCACTGCCCACAATGCCAGGTGCAACATACAGCTTAACAAATGAGCCCTCTGGTAAGTCCTGGTAAGAAATGTTTCTATCTTCCTTTGAGGTCTCTAACTGAACATTTGCAATCCCATATTTAATGAGAATATACCAACAGAGACTTATATTTATTGAATAAAAGATTTTTTTTCACAAAACTGTCAAATAGTTTAGGTTACTATAGAGTAATTTCATCTTAAATTAACCCATTTGAAATACATCTTCTGCACGACTGATATGCATAAAAGTTTTATGGTAGAAAATTTGAACATATTTAATGATTGCTATAAAATTTTAGTATCATATAATACAGATATACATACATCTATCTATTCATCTTCTTCTGCTTATCCGGGGCCAGGTCACGGGGGCAGCAGCCCAAGCAGAGAAGGCCAGACTTCCCTTTCCGCAGCCATCTCCTCTTGCTTGTCCAGGAGAACACCAAGGTGTTCCCAGGCCAGCTAAGAGATCTCCAGCGTGTCATGGGTCTGCCCTGGGGCCTCCTCCGGGTGGGACATGCCCAGAACACCTCACCCAGGAGGGGCCCAGGAGGCATCCTTGTCAGATGCCCGAAACACCTCAACTGGCTCCTTTCAATGTGAAGGAGCAGTGGCTCTACTCTAAGTCCCTCGCGGATGGCCAAAATTCTTAAGCGAGAGACCAGCCACCCTTCGGAGGAAGCTAATTTCTTCCGCTTGTATCTGCGATCTCCTTCTTTTGGTCACTACCCACAGCTCCTGCTCCCATAGGTGAGGGTAGGGACGTAGATTAACTGGTAAACTGAGAGCTTTGCTGTTACACTAAGCTCTCTCTTCACTACAAAAGACCAGTGCAGCGTCTGCATCACTGCAGCTGCAGCACCAATACGGCTGTCGATCTCCTGCTCCCTTATCTCGTCACTTGTGAACAAGACCCCGAGATTGTTCCTCTTGTTTCAGACTAATGGATGGACACTCCTTTTTTTCCAGCACCCTGGCATAGACCTTCCCAAGGAGGCTGAGAGTGTGATTCCCCAATATAGTTGGAACACACCCTAATCCCTTTCTTAAAGATGGGAACCACCACTGCAGTCTAGCAATCCAGGGGAACTGCCCCTGATCTCCAAGCAATATTATAGAGGCTTGTTAATATCCACTGCCTTCAGGAACTCTGGGCGGACTTCATCCACCCCAGGCGGTCTGCCTCAGTTGTGGTTTCGGTAAATAAAGTCTGGACCTCCTCTCAGCATCACTGTCTATTTGCCATTCCCAAACAGAGATACGCACGTTTCTCTGAGAAAGCAGCTACCATCAAAGCTATCATGTTGCACCCCAATTTCACAGCATGTTGTTGATAATTAGAATCGAACTTATGAGAAAAGACCACGTGAACACAAATCAGTGTGATAATAAGTACTAATAATGGCAGAAAGCGTCTTTCTTTAATTTTTTGTTTAATTTGACCCCAGTCCCATCTGAGGAGGCGGGGTTTATGATCTGTACTGCAGCCAGGGGGCGATAGAGATGTTTTGGCTACATTGTTAGGGAGATTTTAGGTCTTACACATTTTCTACAGTCATTGGTTTATATACAACAATTTCCAATGCTGTCGAAAATGTAAAAAAAAAATAAAAATGGAATGTGTGTAATATGATTTCTTCTTTTAATACTCTGTGTTTGGGAACTAAGGATTTTAAGGAAATATGTTCCCCATTCTCACTTAATGTAGGACTTCATTTCATAATAAGCTAAAAATTTTCAGTGGGTGGGTGAGCAGCAAATCTCACCTTTTATTGATTTTCAGATACAGTAACCCTACTATACTCAGTGTTTATTCCTACCAGAAAATTTCCCCTCTCTTCTTTTGCTCCCAGTGGGTGGCAGGAGTTGCCCTTCGTAAAGTGAGTTCTGTTGGAGGGTGATTCCTGTAAAAATCACCCTCACCCAGGGTTTTTTTTTTCCTACCAATGGTTGCAGCAGTCCAGGGTTTAGTACTGTTGCTTCAAAGCAAGAAAGTCCTGGGTTCAATTTTACTACCAGGCCAGGATCTTTCTGTGTGGAGTTTGCATGTTCTCCCCGTTTTTGCGTGGGTTCTCTTCATGTACTCTGGCTTCAGCCCACAGTCCAAAGGCATGCAGTTAGTGAGGTTAGGTTAACCAATGATTGGAAATTGCCCATAGGTTTAAATGTTAGAGCGTGAGTAAGTGGTTGTCTGTCTATGTGTTAGCCCTGCATCAGACTGGTTATCTGTTCAGGGTGTACCCTGCTTCTCACCCTAAGACAGCTCAGATAGGCTGCAGCCACCCCATGAACCTGAATTGGATAAGCGGAAGAGAATGGATGGTCAAGTGGTTGCTCACAGATAACTGGCTCTTTTAGGTTCTGTCTTTAATACAATAAAGAGAATTCCACTAACATTGTGCAATGAAAAAAACTGTTGCACAGAGGACAAAAATTGAGATATAATTTAAGAATAGATGTCTATCTTTCCATGTGTGCACTGTAACTACAAAGAAGGTTTTGCCCACAGTACTATTTACTCTTGCCAGCAGCAAACAGACTGGAAAGCATTTGTCATATTTCGCAGAGACAACACGTGATCAGGAGTGACTCACTTTTCCAGGAACCCTCCATCTGTATATGTTTCTATTCCACTTGATGTTTCCATGTCTGTTGCGTGTACATGTTGTTAACATTACATTAATGATGATGAAGACAGCATGTCAATAAAAATGAGCCTACGATGATCACACACCATATGTAGTTGTATTACAATTTAATCTTTGCCCTCTACAGGACCTTTCAGAGATTGTCTGGAGGCTCTGGAGAGTGGATATACCACCAGTGGAATGTACCTTTTAAAACCAGACAAAAGCAACCAACTCATGCAGGTCTGGTGTGACCAGACACAAGACCCTGGTGGCTGGACTGTCATTCAGAGACGTCAGGATGGCTCCGTCAACTTTTTTAGGAACTGGGACACATATAAGGTAATAAGTTATAGTAGCATCCAAGATTGTACTTCTGAGGTTCTGTGTGCTGTCTAGATACACTGAAAACACTACGAAACAAAAACTGTTGGCAGCAAATGTAACAACGGAGCATTGCATTTTAGTAATTGAAACCTCGGTCTTTCTTAAAATGGAAAAAAATGTAGAACTATGGTAGTGCTATTGCAAATATAAAGAATATTTGCCCATTACCATATATGACTTTGGGTAGTCTTAGTGTAATTAAACATAAACACGCAGAGAAAAACAGACAGACACTGTGTCTGAGATTAAGGATAATCTGACTGTAACTCTTAATACAGTCTGTGGTCAGATACAAGACATCCTTCAGAGGAATCTCATTTTTGGCAGTGTAGCATACAGTGACTAGCTCAAGAGGGAAGGGCAGGGGTTTTACAGCTTTTTGTAATAAATAAACATTTTCAGAAATGTTATGCAATAATTGTATTGTCTGATATTTGAGGGAACTAATATGTCATTATTAAACTGAGATTTAAGGGTCAGACCTGAAGCTGACCTTTAAGAAAACAAGCTTCTAGGCAAACCCATCTCCTTGTGTAACATGAGTAATTGTAAGAAAAACTCAGTAAACTCAAACATATGAGATCACAACAGCGGGGAGGAAATCAGTTCCAGTGATCTCAAAATTCTCAGTGTTGCTGCAAACACAGAGATCCAAAAATGTTATAAGCATGCTGTGTTTCCACGTAGCCACGAATGTTGCTCCATGTTACATAAATATGGGTGCATAAGGTAGAAGCCCTAATTGCCAAACATCTTGTGACCTAAAGTTGGGTCTTTAAACCGAGTTCTTTTCTCAGTCTTTGACTCAAGATAAAGGCACATAAATATTTCTAAGGCAACAATTCCCCTAATGCAACATTAATAAGCCAGCAAAGCACTTTAAGCCAATTAGATGTTCACAGTTGCAGAGAAAAGGCCTCTCTTCTGACTTAATCCATGTGCACATTCATGTACTTTCATACCTGACCAATTCAATGTCTCTCTCCTTCCACAGCAAGGTTTTGGAAACATTGATGCTGAATACTGGTTGGGCCTGGATAATGTGTTTTGGCTGACAAACCAGGGCACCTACAAGCTTTTAGTGACGCTGGAAGACTGGACTGGACGGAAGACTTTTGCAGAATATGCTAGCTTTCGTGTAGAGTCAGAAGCAGACTTCTACAGGCTACGACTGGGCCGATACCACGGCAATGCTGGAGACTCTCTTACCTGGCACAATGGAAAGCACTTTACCACACTGGATAGGGACCATGATGTCTACGCAGGTACGTGGATTCCCGTAAAACACGATCACACCTTCTGGTAGATTTCTCTTTCACACACTCTACAGTTATTATTAATAATAATAATAATAATAATAATAATAATGGATTGCATTTATATAGCGCTTTTCAAAGCACCCAAAGCACTTTACAATTCCACTATTCATTCACTCTCACATTCACACACTGATGGAGGCTACAGTTGTAGCCACAGCTGCCCTGGGGCAGACTGACAGAAGCGAGGCTGCCATATCGCGCCATCAGCCCCTCTGGCCAACACCAGTAGGCGGTAGGGTAAAGTGTCCAAGGACACAACGACCAGGACAGAGAGCTAGGGGATCAAACCGGCAACCTTCCGGTTACAAGATGAGCGCCCCACACACTAATAAACTAATATTTAGTTGTATGACCACAGTTTTTTATAACTGCTTCACATCTGTGTGGCATGGAGTCA
>VUQR01003112.1:0-11249 GCA_015108515.1 Hemichromis elongatus
TGGGAACAATAATGGCCTCTTTCCACTGGTCAGGTAGCTTACCTTCCTCCCATACTTTGTTGAACAATCTTACTATTACTTTCTTACTAGGGTTACTTGAGTTTTTAATCATACAATAATTTCTGCAGCATTTACATTTTCTGTGCTGTGAACTTTTGCAAATGCTCTTGCCAGTAATTCAGCTTTACTCTTATCATCTACTAAAATCCTGTCATCATCTTTCATTATTGGATAACCATACACTTTCCTCTTCCCAGACATTTTTTTAATCGTTGTCCAGACTCTCTCCAACGGCGTTGATCTCCCCAAAGTATTACAGTACTTCCTCCAATATTCCCTCTTAGCTGACCTAACCACCCTTCTTACTTCTGCCTGTTTCCTTTTGTAGCATATCAGATTTTTAACACACAGGGCTCTTTTCAGCGTCCTAAATGCTTTGTTCCTAGCTTTGATTACGGCTGTACACTCTTGCGTCCACCGTGGCACTACCTTCGTCCTTTTACTGCCACCTTTCTGCAGGATGGCTGCTGTTGCTGCAGCAATCACAATCTGACTAATAGTAGAATTTAATTGATCTACGTGCTGTCCAAAATTAACTTCTGTCAATTCCCTTTCGCTTAATGTTTCAAATAAACACCAGTTTGCTTCCTCAAACCTCCATTTCCTCTGTTTGTCCTCTCGTGTCGCATCAGTGTCTAAACAAATTTCAATAACTATGGGATAATGATCACTACCAACTGTACTCTCTTTTAATACTTTCCATGTGCTCCTCCCTGCCAAACATTGTGAAACCATTGTAACGTCAGGGCACGACTCTGTACCTCTTACCAGATCCACCCTTATGCCAGATCCATTATTTAAAACCACCAAATCCTTCTCCTCAAACTATATTCTCTACCACTTTCCCATTAGTGTCATTACGGTGCCCCCATAGAATGATGTGTGCATTAAAATCACCACACCAGACTATTTTCCCCCTCCAGTCCCTTAGGAGTGTTTCCATTTCTCCCCTTTCAAACTTTTTACATGGATTATAAAAATTAATTACCTTGACATTCCCTTCCTTAGACCACACTTCTACAACTATCACCTCTAACTCTACTGCAGTGCCTAGCTGACTATACTTTATCCCATTTCTAATAAATGTTGCACACCCTCCTCCATTTTACCCACCCTGTCTTTTCGAATGCTCAAGTATCCCTGAATAACAAAATCTTGGACCACTGCCTTCATGAATGCATCCAGTAAGAGTATGATCATCACCATCTAACAAGGTACCAGTGTATAAAACACACATATTGAATTGTACTTGTACACAATCATACTTGGTGAACAAATTTCCACATGTGTTACGTGGCATTAATGTAAACAGGTCCCTGGTGACAGGGAACTAAGTTAGAGGGGGCAAGTCGAGAGTTGACAATAGCTAATAAAGATAGAAAGGCCCCAACAATGCCTTTCTAAGTGGGAGCCAACCAAAAGGACCACTCCCTCCACGACCAGGCGTCTGAACAAAAAAGAACAAGACCAGTTTATCCATTTGGAGTTCAGGCTGATTCCTGCTCTTCTCCTCTCCCATCACTTATTCCTTGTTCCCCATCTGGTCTTCTGCCCTTTTCATTTACTCTCCTCAAAGCTTCTGCATAAGACATCCTCTCCTCTGTTCAAATTTGCTGAACTTCTGCTGCCTGCTTCCTTACTGTGCACCCACCGAATGCTGTCACATGTGGCCCCCCACAGTTACAGCACTTAACCTGACTACTGCCACATTCACCATACATATGTTTTCCTTTACACACACTAGCTATGTGACTAAACCTCTGACATTTATAGCATCTGAGTGGAGGAGGAACATAAACACGGACACTAAAACTCAGGTACCCCACCATGACTTTCTCTGGCAAGCTGTTTCCTTGGAACTCAAGCAGTACCGATGGACTATCCACTTTTTCGCCATTTCTAACAGCTTGCAATCTTTTTATTCCAGTGACTTCTTCTCCTTTGATCAAATTCCTCAACTCCTCGAGATTTTCCCCAATGGGAATACCTGAAATCACTCCTCTACATCCTCTCCTCTCACCAACAGCCTTCCTGTCCTTTACAAACCGTTTGCAGTTTAAGTGCTTTAACCTTTTGCTCTGCATTTTTACATTTAACAAACAAACACCCGTCTCGAAGCACCTTAGCTAGTTCAACATCACCTATCACCTTCTTCAAGCCATTCATCAGAGCAATTGGACTCACACCCGTTATCTCATTCCCACGTTTGAATTTCAATAGGACTTTAAATTCCTCCATCATTACTTTCTTCCTTTGATCATGCCTAGCATCTTCCTCTTCAAGTGCTCGCTTCCCTGTTGCCGTGGATTTCAACTTGTCCTTCCTAACCCCTACCTTTCTACTATGTCCAACTTTACGCCAATCAACATCCATGTCCTCAATCTCAGAAAGCCCTCCATTACTACTTGCCATTCCAATCCAGTCACAATCCAGATTATGCCAATCCACCGGTAATCCAATATTGTTTGTTTTTCCCATTAAGCCGCCAACTCCTCTACCAGCCTCCTGCTATTGCTGCCATCAGTCTTCACCAGTTGCATCATAGCAGCCTCTTTACTCTCAGCACACATTAACTACAAAAACAAAAAACTTCCTGTTTTCTCCTGAATCCTGGGATTCCCATGATGCATTGAGTTTTTCCTTTCCAGTCACCTTTCTCACTCACTGTGTTAATAGACCTGCTACTAATCTCTGTCTCTCTTCCACAGCATGTCTTTATCCTGTTCTTTTCTTCTCTCACCCCAACCGGTCGCAGCAGATGGCTCCGCCCCTCCCTGAGCCTGGTTCTGCCGGAGGTTTCTTCCTGTTAAAAGGGAGTTTTTCCTTCCCATCGTCGCCAAAGTGCTTGCTCATAGGGGGTCATATGATTGTTGGGTTTTCTCTGTATGTACTATTGTACAATATACAATATTAAAGGCGACTGTTGTTGTGATCTGGTGCTATATAAATAAAATTGAATTGAACTGAATTGAATTGAATTGAATTGAATTGAACTTGTCAGAATTTACAGTTATGTTTCTATTTTGACTTACTGTATTAACACAATTGATCTAAAATCAGACAAAAAACACAAAATCAGAGTAGAAAATGTTATATTTTTAATGTTATAACCACAAGCTTGTTTAATGAATCATATTTCATAATGCAAATGCAAATGTAAATTGTCAATTTTAAAATTCTATGCACATGTTTTGCAAACAACAAAGTTATTTGCAGCCATTTACCTTTTGCCCATTTTTTAAATAACAATTTCAAACTATTTACAAAACAATCAGGTTTTCTGTATTAAATAAGATGCCACAAAAATTATTTCTGGCACTCCAAAAAAATAATTTCTTTCCACTATAAAGGAGAACATCATAAGGAGGTGTATCACTCCTGCTGTTTTTTACCTAGAGTGTGAATTCCAAGATTAGGTCCCTTTTTCAAGAGTCACTTGTCTCTATTCCTCCTTCCATTTCTTTTTGATCTAATTTTGTTAAGGTTACTTGACTTTAAAAAAGTTTGGTCTTTGCCACAAAAATTCCTCCTTTCCTTTTCCTGTTTACCCTTTTAATTTTGCAGTATAGTGTCCCCTCCTTGTATTATATTTATTGTTACTGTTCCACTTAAAATAAAGATGGAGGACAAAAAAAAAAAAAAACTGGTGTTGTGCCAGAAAGAGATTGTGGTCCGCGTAAGCGCACAGCTGCTTAAAGCTGTAGTGCCCACATTACGTAGACAGCTACTTCCGTGCAACTGATAAAAGGTGTGGTAAGCTGAAAACAGCTTTAACTGTCTGTTTGTTGAAAAATAGTAACGCGACCGCACTGCATTTTCGTGTTAGTAACGGTAACGGCGTTGTAACGATAAAAATAGTAATTAGTTAGATTACTCGTTACTGAAAAAAGTAACACCATTAGTAAGCCATTACTTATAACGCCGTTATTCCCATCACTGGTTGCAAATCACCGTTATTACTGTTCGGCCAGAAACAGCGGTGGTGTCCAAATTCAGAGGCTGTATCTTCCTGAGGACCCGGCCTTCGCAGTCTAAGTGGGCTGGGTCTCCAAAAGCCGGGTAGGCCGGAAGTGAGCGACTGTGAAATTGGACGGTTTGGTCTTCCGTATTACGTCAGGAGGTCTCTCGGTGGAGTGAAACTCCGTCTGCTGCTCTTTGCTATCTAAAATATAACCGGACGAACCGGTTGAATTCTCGACCATCTCACACTTCTGTTTAATCAGTTTTCTGTTTGACGTTTATTCAGCTGTGTGAAAACCCCAGAGTAACTCTCTCGAGGGATTAATAAAGTTTTATTTAATGTAATCTATTCTAATAACTTTAATCTCAGCCAAACCGATGTACTCACAAACAAAGAAAACACTAAAAAATGCCAAACAATAACATTTTATGTTATCTAAGTGACTTATAAATTATGTTTAACCTGAAAGGCGAAAGACCGTGGAGGTTTGAAAACAATGTGCCGGGAGTTTGCTGTTCTCGCCAGCTCAGATATTTAAAGTTTACAAAGCTACAGTCTTGCCTGAGAATATGTTAAAAGTTTATTTTGCGACCCAGAAAGAGTAATAAAAGTATTTTAAAACAATGTAGCTGCCCCCATTGTTGGAAACTGGGTTGGCATATATGAGTACAGGCACATATACAGAGGCACAGACCTGACATCCCAACATAAGCCAACAGACCACCCCCCCGTGTAAGGAGCGACCCAACCAGAAAACGGACAGTCCTGGGAACTGAAGCGGCAGGCCAAGCACTTGGACCCACACAGAATAGCCCCCAACCCCACATTCTAAGACTGGAATGTATATATAGTGTGTTCTATCTCAATACAACACACTATACAGGACAAGAATGTTGCAAATGCAAATGGGCCTTGCAGATTCAAATATATATTCAGACAGACGTTCAATTTTTAAATTGTATGAGCCATTAGTTGAGGCTTTTAGTCATTTGAAGGTATTTAAACATATTTGTGCCCAGAAGTTTTGATCCCATTTTGTGGTCAGAAGGAAGAATGAATCATCAATTTTTAGTATTAACTTACATATTTTTGATAACAACTTGTGGGTACAAAAGATTAGAAATTCTGTTACCCAAGGAGCTTTTACGCTCAGTTGATTGGCATTAAATCTTTCCTGTATGATGAATTCCAATTGCTGATATCCAAGAAAAGTATTGTTGCTGATTCCATATTTTGATACAAATTCCTGAAATGAAGTAAAGTTCCATCTTGAATAACATTTTCTAGACTTTTATCCCCTTTTTGTGCCACAGTAAAAAAATTTAGTATTTTCTTTTTCTGACAAATATCTAGATTCTTTCAAATGGGTGTTAGCTTACATGAGATCAGTGAAGATTTACTTATTTTTAAAAATTCCCACCAAGCTGTCAGAAAGGGGGCAGGTTTTTAAAACAGTTATGATGCTCAATACCGAAGCTTATTAGTCCAGAGAGGGTCCCCGATCTGTGGAAAACCTCCTGCGTGGTGCCGGTCCCAAAAACAACGCAGTCCAAGGAGCCAAACAACTTCAGACTCATTGCACTGACTTCACACCTGATTAAAACAATGGAGAGGATCATACTTCACCACCTTCGTCCACTAGTCGGGTGAGATCTAGACCTGCTGCACTTTGCTTACCAGTCAAACATCTGGGTTCTACCTGCTGCATCGGGCCTTCTCTCATCTGGAGAGTGCCAGATGCACTGTGAGAGTCATGTTTTTTGATTTCTCCAGTGCTTTCCACATAATCCAACCCTCAGTGCTAAGGGGGAAGCTGCAGGGAACGAGAGTGGACTATTAGCTGTCCTCCTGCATTATTGACTACTTAACCAGTAGACCCCAATATGTGAAGCTGCGGGACTGTGTGTCTGAGGTGGTAGTCTGTAGTATGGGGGCCCCACAAGGAACAGTACTTGCCACGTTCCTCTTCACCCTGTATACTGCAGACTTCAGTTATAACACGGACACTTGCCATCTCCAGAAGTTCTCAGATGACACCGCCATGGTGGGTCGGGTGTCGGAGGGAAACAAGCTGGAATACACGGGGGTCATTACCGGTAATGACTTAGTCAGTTGGTGCGAACTGCTGGAACTGCTGACACACTCCAGCCACATGAGGTCCAGCATTGTTTTGCATTAGGAGGAACCAAGGACCAACTGCACCAGCATATGGTTTTACAAGGGGTCTGAGGACCTCATCTCCGTACCTAATGGTAGTCAGGCTACCTCTGGCGAGCACTTTGGCCCTCTGGCGAGGGCTTTTTGGCCCCCCCAAAGAAATGCCCCCCCACACAATCAATGACCCACTGCCTGTCATCGTGGAGGATGTTGCAGCAGCAAAACGTTCTCCATGGCATCTCCAGACTCTGTCACATCTGTCACATGTGTTCAGTGTGAACCTGCTTTCATCTATGAAGAGCACAGGGCACCAATGGCAACTAGACACACATTTTTGTCTAGTTGCATGGCAATAAAAAAAGGCAATAAAAGAAAAAGTCCAGTCATACACATCTTGGGCATATATAACAAAAAGTGACTTGGAGAAGCTCTATAAAGCTAAAGTCTTAATATTTACAGATGAGTCAAAAGATCTGTGGTCTGAAAATGCTGGTGCTTTAGTCCTAAGAAGACAGTAGCAGATCATTCATCAGTACACACAGTAGAGCTGGGGCAGTGGGGCAGAAGGAAATAATCAAGAAGATAGAGTTATTGTAGTAAACTGACAGTTTATCAGCATTAATGAGTATTCGATCTGGGAAATAATGCAGGTTAGATATTATTCATAAAATATTTTTTATTATTTAAGGTGAGTGGCAACAGCAAAATTTTACCTTTTCTATGTAGCACTTTGAAACAGTGATCCATGCTTTTATTTCTTCCCGTCTGGACGATTGTAACTGCCTCTATGTGAGGGTCAGTCAGTCGTTGCTCTCATGCAGCTGCACGACTGCTAACAGGAACTCGTAAAAGAGAGCACATAACCCTGTGCTGTTCATTTTAAAATTCTTATGTTTGTTCTTGAATGCTTTCACAATTTTGCCCCGCCTTACCTCTCTGAGCATCTTCATCCCTACACACCCTGTCGGCCTCTTAGGTCAGCTGACCGGCTGCTCCTGGAAGTACCGAGATCCAGGAGGAAGCCCAGAGGGGACAGGGCCTTTTCTATCGTGGCTCCTAAATTATGAAATAACTTGCCCTTGCACATTAGAAAGGCCCCTTCACTGTCCACTTTTAAAACACATCTTAAAACCCTTTTTCCCCCTTGGCTTTTGACCTCAGTGAAACTTAGTTTCTCTTTTAATTAAATTAGTTATTAACTAACTAATTAATTATTTTACTTTTTTCTTTTATTTTGCCTGTATTTATATCATATGTAATTTTATTATTTAGTTCCAGTGTACAGCACTATGCATCAGCTACGGTTGTTTTAAAGTGCTTTATAAATAAAAATGACGATGATGATGATAATGGAATATACTGTAGTTTGCAAAGATTGTGCATTAGGGGTGTAAATGTTGGATTTCTTTGGGTTCTTTGGGTGTGGAAGGAAACGAGGATGAGCAAATACCAGCAAAACATTGAAATTACAGTCACTTGATTTACAGATACCAGAGCTGAAGTTAAAAACATTGTAATGGTCAAATCCAAAGAATATGGCAGGAGCACTGGGACATAAATAATACAGGAAGTTATATATACAGCATTCAAAACCATGTATGTTGTGGGAGAGTTGCATGATCTGAAAAGAAGAAATAGCAATCAAGTATATACAGGTTTTAATAAAACACTGCAGTGGATAGGCAAGTACTGGACAATGTGTGCACTGTAATGGGCCAGAGTTATGACCAGGAAGAAAAGCATTGACTTTTAAAGATTAATTTTATGTTGGAAAACGTGCTTTAAAAGACAGGACAGGAAAAGTATGTAATTTCTTTATTGTCCAAATCTATGAAATGAAAAGTTGAACCAGTTTTACTGTACAACTACTTTTATTGCATCTATACTAGAAATACCCAACTATCATTTTGTTTATACACTTTTAATAAAGTTTTAAATTTTTTGGTAAGTTAAACTCAGTTAGATGGACATCAGCTATAAAATGCTCTCAGGTAATCAAGTAGAGAAGCAGCAGAGCAGATGACAACTGAAATGCTACTGATGAGCTCGTACTGTCTAGCATGTCCTCTGCTGATATGCTGTTTTGCAGCCTCTGCATCATGTGATAGATTTGTTGCTTATTTTTGAAATAATCGGTTAGATCTGGTTTGCCTTCACAAATGCCAAAAAGAAAAGAGTCTGTGTGAGCCACATGAAAGTAGCAGCACTCATTTACCATGCAGTGTGTCAATTGGTTTCACTTAATCGATCTTGATGACTGAGCCATGAAAAGCGATGTGCCTGCCTCACAAGGCCCCAGTTCACCAAACAGCAAAAGTCCCAAGCCTGTCTGCTTTAAGCAACATGGGCTCAAATATATGTCAACAACAACAACAGGCAATAGTTTTAAAATATATCTGTTTTTTTTGGGCACGGTGGCTAGCACTGCTGCCGCACAGCGAGAAGGTCCTGAGTTCAATTCCACCATCAGGCCGGGGTCTTTCTGTGTGGAGTTTGCATGTTCTCCCCGTGTTTGCGTGGGTTCTCTCCGGGTACTCTGGCTTCCTCCCACAGTCCAAAGACATGCACTTTGTGGGGATAGGTTAATTGAAAAATCCAAATTGCCCATAGGTGTGAGTGTGGGAGTGAATGTGAGTGCGAATGGTTGTTTGTTCCTGTGTGTTGGCCCTGCGACAGACTGGCGACCTGTCCAGGGCGTACCCCGCCTCTCGCCCTATGACAGCTGGGATAGGCTCCAGCACCCCCCGCGACCCTGAAAAGGATAAGCGGAAGCGAATGGATGGATGGATTTTCTTTCACCACTTTTTAAATGTAAGAGATATAAATACCTGAAGTCCAATGCGGCAGCAAATGTCACCTTCATGGCCTGTTTGGAGGCTGCAGGGACACGGCCAGCTACCAGCTGATCATTTCACTGAATTCACTACTTTAAGAAACCTTTAGAGAAAAACTAAAATAATGTATATTTGACTAGATTTGAGACAGGGAGTCAGAGTAAAAAGTCCATGTTACATCACAAATATGGTCACAAATAAAAATATCTTATTTTCTTATCTTAGCTGTTTGACAGGATGTTCCATAAACAAATTAAATTGGCTGCTGTCTTTTTGCTTCTGTGTCTGAAAGCATGGAGGTTTCACTAAACAAGTGAAACATAAACGTTAGCCCAAACACTAATCTAATTTCAGCTAAAGGAAATTATTTCCATACAATTTCAATATCCATTTTCAAGTTGTGTGTGGAGGGGGACGACTGATCAAACGTCTGTAATCAAGATTATATGTGGGCATTTGATACAGGGACATGGTGTGCAACAGGCATTGGGTTTGAGCGTTCCACTGCAGTGTGCCAAAAACCCCTGATGTGTGGCTGACAGCTTAGTTCAAACTTCTCTTGTACAAGGAACCACAGAGAACATCTCACTGGGCCCGGAAGGTCCCCAGCAGCATGAACTTATGCAGAACACAGTGATGGCAAACACTGATGTAGCACTTGAAGTAACACTGACGTGGTGAAGATTTAAAAGATTTAAGCCGTCTCTACAGAATTCAAACATCTCGTTCCAGTGTCCGTTTTGTGAGTTATCGTATATGAGAAAAGATGTAAATCAGCCATACAGAGCATAATCAGAAAGGGTAAAAAAATCAAAGATTTCCAAAAGTTAAAGCTGGAAACATAGCTAATTTCCTACGGTCAGATATTTATTACTGGTGCTGGAGTGGATTTTCTCTGTTGAAAGCATTGCTAACTTGTTTTTTCACAGGCGATTACAATGAGAACAAGACCAGCTCACAGGCCAGCAGAGCATGAGACCTTCATGAGGCTGAGAGCCACCTCTGAGATCAATGTTGCCATTTTGTTGATCAAGCAACACAGATTTACCATGCAAGATGCATTTTGTTGGCTAAATAGCTGTCTGTAGTGCCCATTCATTGAGCAATTTTTCACAGGAGTAAAAGTGGACAGTGTAATGATGAGTGGTTGAATAACAACTCCAGTCTGCATGAGATCTATTTGGTACATTTAGTACAATGTTTGTATTGTAACAATTAGGATAAACTTGAAACTTGAAGATTATCTAAGCTTTAAATCTGACTATTGGAACAATTTATTGAATACAGTTTAATTTAGCACCAAGGAGCTTTAGTTTAAAAACAAGGGACCAGACACTGAAGAGCAAGAAAAAAAATGAATAAATCCACTTTTATCCACTAACACATTATGATCTATTATCCTAAACTGTCCTATGGTAATGGGGCTGGGACTCTGCGTTCTGTGGATGCAGTATGATGTGGATGTTGATGTGACACAAGGCCTGGTTTATCAGTTCTTCACAGCAACTTAAAATGTACCAGAGCAGAAAGTCCTGTTTACTTACAATAAGTTATTAAAAGTTTATTTCAAATCCAAATAGATAAATTACAGAAAATTCCTGACGCTTAGTTCGATTTGAAAATTTAAATTCCACAACCGTTAAAAAGATATCTGTGCATGACCAAGCAGGACTGTAATGACAAATGAGCACATTTAAATTATTTTAATTGCAAAAATGCATTCTTATAATTGAAACTCACCAAACCCTAACCCTCTAGTTATTTTTGGGTGTGTTTTAAAATAAACAAAGCTGACATTTATTTAGAAGTGGGTAGCAGTGGTCCAGGTGGTAGACTGGGTTGTCTCCTGATGAGCACATGGACCCGATCCACTGATTTTCTGAAGTATTGGTGGACAAGATGCTCAACCCTGAGT
This sequence comes from Hemichromis elongatus, assembly GCA_015108515.1. Classification (NCBI taxonomy): domain Eukaryota; kingdom Metazoa; phylum Chordata; class Actinopteri; order Cichliformes; family Cichlidae; genus Hemichromis; species Hemichromis elongatus. The sequence continues at coordinate 10,928 of VUQR01003112.1, forward strand.
TATGTCCAATGTATGTCGGTCAGTGTGTGTGTGAATGTTAGAAAGGGCTACAGTTATCGAGTGAATGAGACTTAGTTGTAGTAGAAAGCACTATAGGAGCTCAGCTCAGTAGCAAGGTGCTGTATCAATACAAGCACACATTTTAACTACAGCCTACAAATAATATATCACAGGCATTCATGTTGTATTTTTGTATTACACATACAGGAAAAAAAAGTCATGACCCAAAAGCATGTGTATTGTGTATCTGTGTATTTAAAAAGGGGGAGGTCATGAAGAAGAAGAAAAAAGAGAAGATAGATAATGGATAAAAGGTTTGTAG
>VUQR01003113.1:5927-19557 GCA_015108515.1 Hemichromis elongatus
TAGGGGGATGTGGGGCGGCTCTCGACAGGGCCCCCTTTTTTTTAGACAGATATCCCTGGACGGACAGATTATTGAAGGCGATTTAGACTCCTGTGGGATTACAGCCCATTCAGAAAAGGCATGCCAATAAAGAGTTGGATGTGCTGCTAAGTCAGGACTTCCGCTGCTGTTGCTGCTGCCGATGCCCAGGTGAGCGCAGCCTGTCTGTTATCAGCTCCCTGTTCAACACGGCAAGGTGGAGGAGGGCTGCTTTAAGTTGATGATCCCCCAAGGGGAGACACTGCCGGCGGCCTGCCCACTTTTTCTCTGGCTGTCCACCTCACATGGTCCCGCTGTGCTCGCTCTCTTTTTCCATCACCTGATATGTCTCTCTTACTTACACGTACATATCCGCTCTCACTTTTTCTCTCTTCCTCAGATTAAGGAAGCTGCTGATATCATTCAGAAGCTGCATCTCATTGCCCAGGAGCTGCCATTCGACAGGTGAGTCAGGTATCCTGAAGGCAGCTTTACAAAAGCAGTGACATACAAGAGGAACATAGAGTATTACCTTTGTTTCTCTCGGTGTAATCGCAACACTAAATCTTTACAGCAACGTGTGATTTCTAAAAATATAACCTCCTTTCTTATTTTACTAGTATATAAAGTAAAATATCATTGTTATCGTTTTACTGTTTTTCTCTGCCAGGTTTGCAGATGTCAAGGCAAAAATTGCAAGTAAGTGTTTGACTATCACCCACTGTTGGCTGCATTTAGTGTTTCTATTATAAACCATTTGGAAAGACTTCTTTAATTATTAATAAAATATGATCTGATCTTCATCTAAGATATAGTTACCGCTAAACAAGGTCACTAAACTGACAACACACAAAACCAAGCCACCTTTATTGAACACTTGATGCAATCAGTCACAGTGCTGGCTGAAAAAAAAGTGTTTGGTGTGTTTGAGTTTGAGTCACCGCCCCATTGTAGAAAATGGAATTAAAGCTGACAAACACTGTTTGTTTTAACCATCCCTCAGTAGCAACTTTCATGGGACCAAACATTAAAAAGCCTTCAAAAGTATCTCTGAAGACCCGGGTGGTCATCAGTCCAGGCTTGATGCTACTGTCATGAAGTGAATATACTGCAGAGTTCAGACCAGGAGCAAAATTGTGTGTACATAAGAAATGGAGAAAAAAAAAACAATACAAGGCTTACAGAAAAACACCAGCAGAAATCTCAAACGTTTTCACTACAACCCTTAGATCATCTGTATACTGTGTTTGGACCTTATGTTGCCTTTTTATCTCATGGCCTGGACGTCTCCAATCCAGGGAGAAACAATGAAATTTCACAATAAAGGCGTCTCTATATGAAACTGTGGAGTGTGGAAAAACTGAGGAAAATATGATGTAAAAGTTGACTTATCAGGGCTGTAGAGTAACTTTTTGCCACAGTTGCAGTGGTGCGCCTAACTTTTTTTTCTTAGGTGCACCGGCACAAAAGTTAGGTGCACCCAAATTTTTCAACCGCATACAGACAGTATTGATTTGTAAATGATTAACTAACAATTGTCACAAAGTTCTTTATTTGGAGCACAGTTCTACAACAAAGATAAGTTGCTGAAAAAGTGCTTGTGCTTAAAGTGCTTTGGCCCTCTTTGGCAATATTGTAGACAACGCTAAACTTTATCATCACCTGAGCCTCCTCTGATGACCTGTTTGCCACTGCCTGCTGCTGAAAGGCAGTGGGGACACTTGGGCAGTGCATTTATCGCAACATATAATGTGTTTTTGGATACACTGTATTTTTTAAGTGTTTCAATTCGAAACGTATTAGCGCCAGTCACAAATGCAGTATTGCCGGCCATAGTCTTTCTACGCTCATGACAGTAAATGCAGTGCATCATGTTTTTAGCTTTACTGTATCTTAGCCAGGGAAACTGGTCAAGCCACTCTCTTTGAAATGTATACACTTTCCCCCTTTTACTTTCAGTGGGCTCTGGCTCAAAGCCCATCGTATGTGGCTTATTATCAGGTTAGACATAACCCGAGAGGTTGACTACTCCGTGTCAGAGCACTGGCTATGAATTTCAGACGGATAAGGCCTTAACTTAACAAAAAAGTTATCAATCATTCTTTTCATCTTTTGTCATTACCCACAGCTACATTCTGGCGTTTCTGGAAAATACATTTGTATATAAAAATCGATTCAGGATTTAATGAATCGGTATTTTGTTATTCAAGCTAATAACCCACTCCTACTACTCTTCTCTGTCTATCCGCCTGCACTTTCAAACGTACATACATGTAGATAGTGAGCTGTAAACTTTATTGGGCTTTCAATGAAGGCATGCAGAAAAAAGGCATTAGCAATAACATGCTGTGTACACTGATGCTCACCATCGCCATGGAGGTTTTTGCCATTAAGATGCATAACTTAATTTAAGAGTTATTCCAGCCTGCATTGTGTTGTTTTTCTTTTTTAAATCACATGAAGTACAAGTATTTGTGTATCATTAATTTAATCAGATTGTGTTTGTTGGTGTCTGTGACTTGGATGAAAATCAGGCCACATTTTATGAGCAATCAAATCAAAAATCCTAGTAGCTGTTTGTAATCAGATGATATAATATATACCAATTTAATGGTGATTGGTTTGCTAACCAGGTAAATACCATGACCTGGAGCGGCAGTTAATCCAGGAGTTCACTGCAGCTCAGCGCAGGGGGGAGATTGGACGTATGCGAGAGGTTGCAGCGGTTCTATTACATTTCAAGGTAAGCTAGAAAACAGAGGTTCAGTGTTCACATTTGACCTAATCTCTGGTCAAATTAATACAATAATCAGAATCAGATTACTTTATTAATCCCTAGAGAAATTATGTGGGTTACGGTTGCTCCAGTACAGTAACATTAAGAAAAACAGATGGCCACAGGCAGGCATGATTTCCTGTGTCGTGTCCCACAACATTACTGGCCTTGAGGATCAGTTTATTGAGTCTGTTGGCATCAGCAACCCTCAACCTGCTGCCCCAGCATGCAACAGCATCGAGGATAGCACTGGCCACAACAGACTCATAGAAAATCCCAAGCATTGTCCGACAGATGTTGAAGGACCTCAGCCACCTCAGGAAATAGATACGACTCTCGCCCTTCCTGTAAAGTGCTGTGGTGTTCTTAACCCAGTCCAATTTATTGTCTATGTGTGCTCCAAGGTATTTATAGTCCAGACATTGTGATTTGTGAACTGTTCTTCCTATTCTGTTTATACTAATCATGTATGCTTTATATATTTTGCACTTCCTTGAAATGTTGCACAGTGATGTAACGCGTGTGTCTTTTCATAAAAGGGCTATGCACACTGTGTGGACGTCTACATCAAGCAGTGTCAGGAGGTGAGTGTGTACTTGGTAGTATTGCTTCAAGTAATATCTGCAGAAATTTAAATGTTTCTGGTCTCATCTGTGTTTGTAAGGGTGCCTATATGAGGAATGATGTGTTTGAGGACACGGAAGTCCTCTGCCAGAGGGTCAATAAGCAGGTTGGCGAGGTCTTCAGTAGTCCTGAGACTGTCATGGCCAAACTGATCCAGAACATCTTTGAGAACAAATTACAGGTATTTCTACTGAAATTGAGAGTTTGAAGTATTCCTCTTTCTTTGGTTATATTTAACTGGCTTTGTGTCTGTAGGCACATGTTAAAGAAAAACTGGACGAAACTCGACACTCAGATGTAGAACAATACCTCAAGAATCTCTATGACCTTTACACCAGGTAATTAACTTGCTGACTTTTAATTCAGTTCACTTCACGGGTAACCGGAAACCATTGATCTTGTTTTTGACTCTCATTATTTCCCTTTTGAAGGACCACAGCATTAACCACAAAGCTGACAGACTTCAACCTGGGCTCAGACAAGCAAACGTTCCTCTCCAAGCTGACTAAGAGCATTTTTTCTTCATACTTGGAAAGTTACATTGACATGGAGAGAGAATACCTTCGCACTCGAGGTGCCATGATTCTGCAGCGATACTACGACTCCAAGAATCACCAGAAACGGCCAGTGGGCGCTGGCAGGTCAGACTTTTGCACATTTGATTATTTTACACAAAGAAAAGATTAACTGTTATAAAAACAAAACAAAAAACATAATTTCTATTTTGTTTTTTGTAACAGTATTCAAGACCTGAAGGAACGGATCAGACAGCGCACCAATCTTCCACTGGGCCCCAGCATTGACACTCACGGAGAGACTTTTCTCTCTCCAGAGCTGGTTGTCAATTTGTTGCAGGAGACACGCCATGCCTTTGAGAGATGCAACAAGGTGAGGCTTTTGTGCCCTCTGTTTATTAGCGGGACGCTAACTGTACTACATTTGTGTTTTTTGAAAAGGCTTAAATACTTATTTTTCTTTGATGTTACACAGCTTTCAGACGGGTCTGATCTGCCCAAGAATGCCTTCTCAATCTTCCTTCTACTGGTTGACCACCTTTGTGTAGAACACATCGATTACGCCTTAGAGATTGGCCTCTCAGGTAAATCTAACTTAGCTTATTAGCTAAGTTATCCTTGCCAACTTGTAAGAAAAGCTTTTCAATCAAACAGCCAGCCGACTGTTAAATAATAGCAGCCATCCCAGTAAAACTTTGATAATGATCTAGTCCAGTGGTTCTCAAACTGTTAAACCAGAGCAGATTTGGTTTGGAAGACCGGATGAATACGATATTTCTGTCTTATATTTATTTGTAACAAAACACTAACATAGGAGGTTGGAAGCAGATAACCCATCACATTCATATAGCTGCAGGGTTTTATTTTTTCGTCCATCTTATGTGACGTATTTATAACACTCGTTCCTCTAAGAATACAAATCATGTAATCCATCCATTTGTTTTCAACCACTCATCCAGTTCAGTGCTGACGGGGAGCCTAACCCAGGGTACACACTGGACAAGTCACCAGTCTGTTAATCCACAGAACTAATCATTTCATCAAAGACAAAATAAATCCCAATTTTTTAGCCACATGTGGAAGATCCTTTAAAAGGCATCATCATTCTCCTGTGTGTTATTTGCTCCACATGAGTTGAAACCATCAAGTGTGTTACCTGGCAGGCCACATCACGCTTAGTTTTTGATTCGACACCTAGAGGAAAACACCTGCTCTGACATTACTTACTGCAGTTGGTTACATGTGCCCATTAATGTCTGTTCCATACGAAAAAGTGAAAAATTGAAGTTACCTTGATGCCATGCAGGCTGCGCTTTTGGCACTTCTTTACATTTTCTATGGGACTATATAATAAGGGAGCAGCTTATCATTTTCAGCCAGCTACAGTGGAACTAAACATGCATTTGGTACATCCCAGCGCTCAATTCGTTAGGTACATTCTGCATTAAGGAAATGGATCATTGATGTCCCTGTGGTTTGATTACTTTCTCCTCACTGTCTGACACTGAAATAGAGCATTACTGAGAATTTCTGCTTCATGCATTATATTTCTCTAATGCCAAGAAGTAGACATCAGGCAGTAGTGGTTTTCTGCTCTCTGTGAATCCTGGTGATTCATGCTTTTACTCACCTTTTTTTTCCCTATTGTCTGGTTTTCTCTCTTTCTCTTCTACAGCAATTCCCTCACCTGACGCAAAGAATGCCAACCTGTACTTCCTGGATGTGGTTCAGCAAGCGAACTCTATCTTCCATTTGTTTGACAAACAGTTTAATGACCAGCTCATGCCTCTGATAAGGTCAGTTAATGGTTAAAGATGAGAAACTTTTATTCATTTAATAAAAAGATTTTCTGAATTTACCTTTCCTGATCTGTTTTCAGCTCATCTCCGAAGCTGGCGGAGTGTTTACACAAGAAAAAAGAGGTGATAGATCAGATGGAAGTAAAACTGGACACAGGAATCGACAGGTCAGTGTTTTTATAATACTTTGTATGTCCACATGGAAACCTGTAATGAAATAGCAAGTAGTTTTAAAAGACATTTATGGGTGTTTTTGTTTGTTTGTTTTTTGTCTTGTTTATTTGCTGCACACAGAACACTAAACTGCATGGTGGGCCAGATGAAGCATATTTTGGCAACAGAGCAGAAGAAGACAGATTTCAGGCCTGAGGATGAAAACAATGTCATGATCCAGTACACTATAGTAAGAGAGAAAAATCTTCAGCTTGCTTTAAGGAGCTCACATTCAAAACTAAACAAATTTGCAAAGGAAACTTGCAAATCAAATCCACACCTTGTTTTTTTCTTCAACTAAATACCGATAGCGTGTCGGATTGAATGTGTTTTCCATGTTTCTCCACGTGTACCCCCACCTGACAGGCCTGCTCCAAGGTATGTGCCTACGTCAGTCGGCAGGTGGAGCACGTGCGGAAGTCCATGGATGGGAAAAATGTGGAAGCAGTGCGGACGGAGTTGGGCATTCGTTTCCACCGGCTCATCCATGAGCATCTACAGCAATACAGCTACAGCTCAATGGGAGGGATGCTGGCCATCTGCGACGTGGCCGAATACCGACGATGCGCCAAGGACTTCAAGGTGAGTGTGTGTGTGGGGTGGGAGGGGTGGAGCATAGGTCCAGAACGCACTGGTCACAGGGCAAACATGGCTTTGCCTACAAAGGCTCTACCTGGGATGTTTTATTAAATAAGCTGGTCAGGCCAATCCAAAATAAAGGCTCTGGCATCCTTTGTTAATCTTTCAGTACAAACAGGAAGGGTGGCAAATAAGAATTATTTCCATCATTGATTATTTGATGGCTTATTTTCCTTTGTTAAACATTCAGTCTAAATATACATGGACTAACAGCATTGTACATTTTCAGTGTTTAACGTGTACATTTGCTTATTTTGTCAGAACAGAACAGCTGTTAAAAGTCCACAAAACAATTCATTTTAATTATATTATTTAACCCTGTAAAACCTGAGCCATTAAATAACTGTCAGAAAATTAGATTTTTTTTAACCTTCTGATGACTAAAAAAAAGAGGATGCATTTATAAATATAAATTTTGTATGCATTTTATTTTAATTTGTGTGTTTTTACTAAATCTGGCATTTTTGAGACTGTATTGCTCACAGTTTGTTTGTTTTTTTACCTAAAACATAAGGGGGTTAGGGTTAAGGTTGGAGGGAAAACACACTGATGTAGAGGTCTCAAAAACTTGACCCATGGATCATGTTATGTAGCAAATAAATAAATAAAATCTATCAACAATTAACTACATTATATGGAAATACTGGTAGTTCTCACAGAGAGTCTGCAAATATAGACATTTTGATTTAATTGAAATACATAAAAACCTAAAATACGTAAACAGTTTTGCGCTTCACTGTCTTTCAGATCCCTCTGGTGCTGCAGCTCTTTGACACACTCCATGCCCTTTGTAACCTCCTGGTGGTTGCCCCTGATAACCTGAAGCAGGTCTGTTCGGGTGAGCAGCTAACCAATCTGGACCGAAACCTCCTGCACGCCTTCGTCCAGCTCAGAGTGGATTACCGTTCAGCTAGACTCGGTAGACACTTCAGTTAATGACTGTTTCAACACCTCCCTGAGCTCCGTCCAGTAAATTATGCTTTGATGAGATGATGCATCTCGAAGATACCCATTATTGCTTCAGAGAATGCATCAGTCTGGCTCTAGCATACAGACTGTACTGGGATTGCTTTGTGCGTCATGGAGTCGAGGGCCAGTGCTCCTTGAATGTGTGCATTTTACCTTTTTTTTTGTTTTTTTTTCATTGTTTTTTTTCTCCAAGCTGAAGAAATTTAAATGTCTATTGACTTCATTTCAATTGTTTTTAAATACTAATCTATCACAAATCCATATGACAAAGATATCTGAAATCTAAGTGAATGGACATTACTAATTTCTGTGGTTATCTAAAAAGAAACACAAAGTTCTGTGGCTGCACGTGTGCACACAAGTGGACCCGAAAGCTGCTTTAAAGGGAATCTGTCAACAATCACGCTGTAAAGTCAAGGCTGTAGTCACTTTGTGTATCGCAGACAGCTACCCCTTGTAATGAACTGTAGGAAACCAGACAGAGACAGCCTGACTAAGCATGAGACCTGAGCTCTGTCTGGCTAAAAGAGACACATGACCACCCCTATAACCTTTGACCCTTGACCACAAATTACAGGTCAAGAGGCCATCTCAGAGAAGTGTGATCTGAGCTGTAAACAGGTCTGAGAACCTCTCTGTAGGTTTGGGTGGTCCCTTTAGGGCTTAGACGATTGGTGTGATGGGTCACTGAGTATGTGTCACTGTAATTGCACAGATCAACACTTGCTCATCCAGTGGGGGACACAGTCCAAAGACATTGTCAGTCTGATCTGCAGTGTTTCTGGGTCAGGAGGCACTACAGTGTTAACCTCTAATGATTAAGGAAACAAGCTAGAAGGGACTTCTTCACACAGGGCTTATTATGGAGCTTCTACACTGAGAAAGAAGAAGGGTCGTGTACCTAATGCCCAAAACTGTCTCTTATACAAAGTTGATCTCGTTGTACTGCTGTTTACCTTAATTAGTGACCCAATAAAAATATGTTGCATTTTATTACTGTCCGTCTATGAATATCCTTCATAAATTGGGGAGCTGTGAATAGAAAGTTTGCTGAGTTCTCTTCAAATGTCACTTTCAAAGTGAGATGAAACAGTCTGTCTATAGAAGTCATCAAGTATTCATAGGAATTCTTGCCACCAGAGTAAAGTTCTTTCTTAGACTTCAGGAAGTGAGCAGAGCCAGAGGGGATTAGATATCTACGAGTTGATGAATTGTGTGCAGTAGTCATGGACTGGGGGAGAGCTGGGGAGATAGAGATGGCTGAGAGCTCAGTTCCAGCGCCGGCTGGTTAGTGTTGTGTAGAGGGTACACACGGTGCTGTGCAAGTTCAAACAACATAATTAATTAGGCTAATATTAATATTATCAATGCCACATAAATTCAATTCTCTCAGCCCTAATCACAACTGGATAGCTTGTAAAAATTATTTTGTTAGGCCCTGATGCAAACAGTGGGTCTTTTCCAAACATTTGAAAACTATTTGTTTTTGCGCCGATTAATGTGTGTGGCGCGGGAAGGGGTTAGGGGAGCGGAGCCAGGCCAGAGACGATAACTGGTGTGGAGACGAAGGCAGAGGCGCAACCTGGCCCCAGGGACTCCCAACACAGGCACATGGAAAAGGGGGAGGGATGTATTTTTTGGGGTGGGTGTTTGAGCAGGTGGAGGGGATTAGCAAAACTGTCAACACTGGAGAGCTGGATAAGACTGTCCTCTCTTACTCGTCAGTTTGAGCAGCTCTTGCATACACATTCAGAAACATAAAGACTCCAACACATACAAACATACGCTGATGTCAGGACAGCAGAAAGACTGGTTGAACTGACCGTGAACGTGTAGTTCTACTTTAGATTTTTACTTTCTGGTAAAGCCGTTTCCTGTTTTAGTGCTCGACCGCCGTTGTTTTGTTCAGTTCAAAGAATACCTACTCCGATGCAAGGAAACCATAGCAAGATGTCTGCATTTGGCTTTGAATTTATTCCCAGACTGTCTTCATCAACATACCTACAATATTAATTGTTTTGACCTTTCCATCACGCAATACAATCTTTAAACCCTGCTATTAGATCAAGCTTTGTTTAGCCAGGTGTCATTGAAAATGGTTATTTTGTAATCTAAGGGGTTTTAATTCACACAAATCCAAATCTCTTGAAGGTGAGAAAATTATATTCTATCTGTAATACAGTAATTTCAAATAGAACCTCTCCACGTGCACATTTCAAGCATCCAATTTTTAACCCTTGCTTTTAATTACATTCTAAAGCTGAATCCTCTCTGACACTAACACACATATTTGTTTGCTGTCTTTATGCATCTCCCTCCCTCCTTTGTCTCCTCTGCCAAATCATCGACCGTAGCTTCTTATTTGTCCACTCACCCGGCTAGTTCTCCCAATATCCCATAAATCCTTGCTTTCGGCACATTGCTGCTTCCCCAACTAGGCCGTCCCTCTCTCTGCCTCCTGGAGCCCTGACAATAAAGCATTACAGCAGTCAATCCATGTCAACAACAGCTTTGCTTAATTCCTGCTAAACACGTTTAAACTAAATCTTCACCTAATGATGCATAATGATTTGCTCTTTAGTGTGCTTGTGGCTCATATCAATTTTTCTGGTGTATTTTACCCACCAGTGAAAAGATGACTCAGGTGGACTCGCTGTGGAAGACAGTCTGGGATTAAGGATCCCCCCTGTTAAAATTAGGCAGTAATTGTGACTAGATCCATGAGTGTTTTGGCCTCACGGAGAACATCTTGTCTGAGTAAATGTCCTCAGTTCTTAGCATTTTCGAAGCAAACAACGAGCGACATTTAGAAATCAAGCAACAGATGGGATCGCCGCATCCCGATGAACCAGATTACAGTTGAATCTGTTATGACTCGTATTTATACATCTATGGTGGATATTCAAAGAAAGGCTTTTGTAGTTTTTTTCAAATCTATTCTTCAGAATTCCTCTGTGAGAGACTTTGGTGGTGTGGGCACACATCCAGGCCCTCTGATGCGATGCAGATGTTGCCCTGGCCTTGACCTCCTGCCCATACGATGCCAGGGCCAAAAAGGCACAGGTGCCACGCCACCTTCAGTCTTGGGCAGCTGAGGGCGTCACTGTGCAGGATGTGAACGGTGCCAACTCTCCTCCTTTGCTCACTTTTATTATTGAGTGCAGTTTAATAATGCTCTCCCTTGATTCTTGCAATCCTACACGACCAGTTTCTTGAAGATGTCATAAAGTAGTTTGTTTGTTCTGCTTTTTTTCCTTTTTTTTTGCCCTTCTTCCTCCACCCTCCCCATCTCCTAAAAACACTATTAATTCTCTGCCGTAGTGGAGTGTCTTCCAGTGCTATTTCCTGGCCCGGTGCCTGTGCCTTGCTCTCTCTTGGCTGGGTTTGTCTGGTTGACTGCTCCACAGGAACAGACTGGCACTCTAGCTGAGGGCTCCGGGGTCTGCACACACAATCCACTAAACATGTCTCTGTGTGAGGAGCTGCATTACTTCCTAAATATGAAGGAGGAATCTTGAGTTGCAGCAACATTAAGCACATTTCTTCTTAATTTTTTTATGTAAATGTATTTAATGTAATAATATATATTTTAATATTACTGTACATTATGGGTAATTATTAGGAATGTTCCTATTATAGTTTATAATACATGCCTAAATTCTATACAGTATACACCATTAATGGCATGTTGGTGCATGCAGGCCTAAGAAAAACACTACAGAAGCAAGCGGTATAAAAAAACAAACTGATTGTGATGTTTAAGGGACTTCGGCGTTAAACACATTCACTCACAGGGCAAACAAACATCTGTTACGTTTGTAAGGCCTTTGGCCCTCCTAACCCACTGATGTTGAACCAAGCCTGCACACTTGCCAGAGAAACAAATGAGGTCTCTCTCTCCTCCACTGAAGATGAAACACTGCATCACCAAAGCATGTGCGTTTGTCTAATCAAGTTTTTGCCCGCGGCTACATCGAATGTAAATGAATAGGCTTGTGTGTGCCAGCCTCTTATTTCTGTTGAGACTGGCTGTGTTTGATGATGAAACGGTGCAGTGAACATGAGACAGAAGGGGGCACTAGTGCTCCAGTGTTGCTCTCCTCCCCTGTGGAGCCCTCTCCTCCTCAGAGCTTCTCACAATGGGGATCTGCCTGAGGGGGGAAATGTTGCTTTTTTAGGTCTGTGAGCCCATATCCCTTAATCCCCAGCCATGATTGACAATCATGATTTAGGGTATATGGTGTCCCATTCTAATCCACGAGCAATGATTTCATTTGCATACCTTCCGTACGTGGCCTCATTTTGGAGGAAACGGCTGCCTTTGTAAGTGATACAGAAAGAGAGAGGGAGAGAGCTGAAGAGAGTGAGTGCGAGATAGAGAAAGAATGGATGGGGGAATGTTTGTGTGCGGGGTTTTTTTTGTCTTCTCTTTTTTTTTTCTTTGCAAGAAGAAAGATGATAGCAGTCTCCATGCCCAAACAAACATTCTCAATATGTGCATTTCCTCTGCAGCACTTTCCCCTGACACATACACACAAACGCACACACATATGCACAACGCATGTCTATATATTTAAACTTACAAGCACCATCACAAGTATATTTAGAAATGTAAAGATGTGCGGAGACACAGGGAACACACAGAGATGCTCCCTCACACGATGCAAAACTAAATTGCTATTTGCTCATTTTATAACCAAGTCAGGCTTAATTATAATCATGGGAGTTTGGGAGTTACCGTATAATCTCTAGAAGGTATTAAGAATTTCCCAGAGCACACCACAGTTAAAAGAAACAAATACAAATACGTACAATTATTTCCCAGTCATAACACCCAGGGGAATGTGAATCAAATAATGCTCAGTGTTTGGTATGCCCACAGAGAGCATTCATCCTTGCTTTTATCTACTGAGGAAGTGGAACACAAGCAAAGCGCTGGATAAAAGGTCAAAAGAGTCACATTTCTGTGCAAAGGTAAAGACACAAATAACAAAGATCCATAAGATAAAATACAGGAAATTTAATTTGGTTATTTTTAATTTCATTGTAATTACTTCTTTGTAATTTTCAACAATAAATGCCCTATAATTTATGTGCTGGCTATCATTTATATATTAAAATGATATATAATTGTAAATAATGCAGCTATAAAAACATCATATCTAACTATATACATGCAAATGACATTTAACTATATTATCTAACTATATATATATCTTTACAGCGTTTCCAATACTATGAGAAATTTACTTTTTTTGTTCTACATAATGAAAAAATACACAGGAGTAATTCAATAATAACTAACAAAAGATACAGGTTTATTTAATAGTAAGTGAGCCAATCCACTCATGATAATCAGCACACATGATATACAAGCTTACAAAGAGAACAACTGTAAACGCTAAAAATGGTGCACAGGAATAACAATGTGCATCTTGATAAAAAACAAAAAACAAAGGTATTTTGGTGTTATTAAATCAGAAAATGATTTAATTGCTTAACTATTGCATTAAGCACACTTTCTTTCCACTTTCAGCATGCACACAACCATGCTGACTTTATATACTCGATAAACAATGACACGGGTGAAGTGACAAATAATTTTCAAAACAATTTTGTTCTTGTGACTGATCTGATTTTGAAACACTGAGGAAAAACTCCAGTTTTCTTACAACAGAGGGAACTGGTGGCATAGGATCGTCTTCTTCCCAAAAAATAATCACCACCGGCACTGTACCATCATTTCAGCTCCCTGACTGACTGAGCCTGGCCAGGTCTCTGTGACAGAGGACTCCCCTTTGGAACAATAACAGTCTGATAATCTCCTCTTATCTCTAGTGTGTTTAGTGCCTGGTTAACAGGCTGTCAACTTGATGGGTGTCTCTCTACGTGAATGATCGTGTCATCAGGAAACAGAAAAAAACTAGCGTCCTATTAACTTTGTGGTGAAGGAAAATTACGGTAGAGGAGCCAAGAAACTGAAATTAAGTAGAAAAAAGACTGGTTGTTTAATTGTTTTGAAAAAAGACGTTTTTGTTTGTAACTACCAAAATGAATTGTTCCGTATATCATGTACA
>VUQR01003116.1:6384-68442 GCA_015108515.1 Hemichromis elongatus
CAACCCCGCCCCCCACCCCCACCCCCACCCCCACCCCCACCCCACACACACTCAAGGGACATTAGGGGCCATCCTTTTTCTGCATCCCCTGCCCTCAGGATCTCTACCATCTCTCCTGCTCTTCCTTTTGGCTTGCCTGGAATTTCCTCTCACTGTCCGGCAGCATGGTGAGAGCATCTGGAAGTGTTTGCTTAAGGCGAGCAAAGGGTGCTGCAGCTGAGGACCATACTGGTCTTATTTCTATGCATTAGTGCACAGTAGCATACTCTCATGCAAGAATGAGCAGATTTCAATGTCTAACAAATGTCAAGACATATAAAATGTAATCCTAAACAGTGAAAAAGCAAAAACCATTGTCAGCATTTACCGGGGTGCCAATACTAGTGTTGACAAATGAATAAATAATGGTCAACCTGTAAGGCATCATTTATTTATTATTTATCCTTTATTTAACCTTGAACTGAAGCTTTTTTGTAAGTGTGTCCTGGAAGGACACAGGCAGCATTAACCTGGTGTCTTTTTGATAGCATGAAAACATGGAAACCAGAGGGACCCTGCCTGGGTTTGAAAAAAACTTGTCTAGAAGGTCGGGGGGCCGCCTACTGCAATCCGTTTACATAAAATAAATAAATAAATAAAATCCCACATGTTGGCAGTGGTCACTCCAGAGCTTTGTCTGCATATTTCTCATCAAATCAAACGTTTCCCCTTCCACTGTGAGGTCTGATAATGACATTTAAAAGATTGCCTTAATTGTTATCTGCTTTAGTTGCGCATCCACTTAGAGTAAACTCCCTGACTTTACTCCCAGAAGTACAGAGATTAGATCAAGGCATTTTGACTCTCAGCCCAGACAGCTGCCCATCCTTACAAACAACACTCTGGTTAATATGCTGGTTCTGCTGCATGAAATTCCTCTGCAGGTCCCTTTGTAACTCAACAACCACGGGGAAGATGGTACAGTGCAGAGCACTACAGAGCATGTCCAAGTCTGCAGCGTTAACCTGTCAGCAACCACAGTGAAGCCAGGCACAGGTCTTGGGGATGCTGCTGGGGTGGATACTTGTTGGTAAACAGACAAAAGCTCTGTTGTTTACAGAGCCTTTCCTTTATTTAGCTCCACAGTAGCTGCAAAGGAAATATGCTTTTTTTTTTTTATGACAAAATCAAATAAATCACGAAACAATGCTTGAAGACCCAAAAATGCTAACATTTATTCTAATGTTTTGTATGAGATACAGTATGTGTGGGTGACTTTTCCTTCTATGGTATGTATCCCCTCCAGATGAATACTGTTTTGTATTTTAATGACAGTATGAACTATATGCACACATGCTGAAACATAAGCAAAATGTATTTTCACTGGGCTGACTCCAGATGAATTGGAGATGACTGCACTCCAAACCACAGAGTGAAAAGCTAGAAGAATATGAGAGCTGTCCCACAGGGGTTAGAGGTTAGGACTGGATGCTTTAAATACTATAACTGTGCAATGAGAACATGGAATCTGGGTATGCCAAAAAATGAGAGCCACTCTGCAGATGTAAATTTGAGTTTGATTACAAACCAGTCTGAGCATAGTGGGGAAAAAAATGTGGCATATTTTCTGAAGAAGGATCTTAAAAGAACAATTCCAAATCTCCCAAACAAGAAACAGCTGGAGCACAGCACAGAATATGTTTATATGAAATGGTCCTTTTATTCCCTTTAAACCACAGCGGCCTGACCATACTGGCAACACCTGCCACTGTCTCATCGCCTACCTCAGGTTCTCCCTGAAAGATAATCTCAGTCAGAAAAGCTGGTAATCTCATTGGTTTAAGCATATCACGCATTGTTAGCTGAGCACTGGGACCTCAGTGGGGGCCATGGGAACTGGGCTGAGATTATTTATAGCAAGTGGGAGGATTGGCAGGGGCCACTTCAGTGAGGCTTTAGAGGAATGTTTAAGGTCGCCCTCTGAGCAAAACTTCTGCAGAGTGCTGAGAGTGGAGGTTGGAAAGCGAGCTCGGGTCGATGTGGGACATCTGCAGATATGAAGCCGGTTAGCTTGAGGGCTGGGTGAGTGAGACCAACAGCGATAGGAAGGAAGCGGCGAGCGCAGGAAGTTGGGATTTCAAAGTAGGAATGAACAGGGTGATTCAGAAACGCATTTCCAACATTAGTTTTCAAGCAGCTACTCCAGAAAGATTTGCAAAGGAATGCATACATAAAGAGGGGACAGATGAACCTTAAATCATCAAGTAATTTCCATAGGAAGTCATATCAGCATAAACAATCATCTCAGTGCTAAATTTAAGGCTGTTGCTGGAGTACAGCTGTTGCATAAACATCAATATTAGCAGTATTTCTGTCTTATTCTAGTGTCCCAGCAAACTTTGACAGGACCTAAACTGAAGTAACTAAATGATAATTTTCCTGGAAACCTGACAGCCAAAGGCTTTTGGTGCACCAAAAGGGTTAAAAAGCTCTCAGCAGCTGCAGAGTCCCTGCTTCAAATCCACACTCTTTACTGTGTCAGTCCTCCACTCTTTATTTTCTATCTTTAAAGCACAAATAAAGCCAAAGATGTCCAGAGAAAAAGGGGAAGGACTGCTGGACTGCATTATTTTATACTGTACAGATTATTTTTAAATGGTACTGTATCCTCCTTACATTCCATTCTTATACTCCACTTTCATAATGACAGAAAAGCACATATGGAGCCCCTTTCAGTGGAAAAA
The DNA here is from genome assembly GCA_015108515.1 of Hemichromis elongatus. Classification (NCBI taxonomy): domain Eukaryota; kingdom Metazoa; phylum Chordata; class Actinopteri; order Cichliformes; family Cichlidae; genus Hemichromis; species Hemichromis elongatus. The sequence goes on from VUQR01003116.1 coordinate 9,108, forward strand.
ATTCAACATCAATATTAAACAAAAGATGGCGTCTAATGCTAACAAAAAAATCCCTCCATTATCTCTTCTCTTTCACCGCCTTTTTACTGCCGTGTTACCGCGGCCTTGTGTTCAGTGAAGTGTTGCGTGCCTGCTCCCTAACACGACTGTTTGCCCTCGCATCAAGCTGAAAAAGCCCAGCAGGCTGTCGGTCAAAGCCACACCCACAGGCCAAAACAGTGTCTGCATTACACAGGGAATCTCACTACGTGCCCAGAGAATGAAGCCCACACACTTGCACAGATACACAGAACGATGGGTCAGCTTTCACTGATGAGTCGTACAGCATAGTCTCATTAAAACAGCTTGCAGAGGAGAGATGCGCTACTGCCGAAGGATTCATTGAGAAAATGTAGAGAATATAATGTTCATATTTGACACTGTATGTTAACCTGAGATTCATACGATTACAAACATTAACAAAGCTGTGCAAGTTTTCAGTCGGGTAAACCAGGTGTGCAACGTTTTTATCTCCCGTTTCCATTTCTCAAATATTGAGGGAATAAACCATCAATGAAGACTGAGACAAGCTGAGAACAAAGCATGGCATTTACAGAGTGGCTGATGATATGAACATAATATACTGGGAAATCAAAACAACTGGGACTGATAAGAAATCTTTTTTAAAAACATAAAGCTGTTAATAATCGCTGTGCGCCTGACAATGTTTGTGCAAAGTCTCATTTAGATTGGTCAACCCGTTAAGGTGGAAATGCATTGCTAAAGAGAGAGAAGTTTTTAAGACTTTTATTAAGTATCAGTAAGGCTTGATTCAATTTTCATTTGCCCTCATTTAACACTCTACTGAAAGAAAGACAAACGGAATGTAACCATTCAACTTTCCCGCAGCTTAATTGCTGTTTTTTTTTACTTCACAATGACAATAAGTACTGCAAGTGTTTCTTCAACAGATAAATTCCTGTTAATTGACAAATGGGTGTGGTGCAGCATAAACTAGACAGTCTGCATTTCCACTGTCTAAGTGAACTCAATCAGAGTGTGCAAGATTGCAGCAACAGCAGATGAGAAAAACAGACGCAGCCAAAGGAGAATCAGAGGGAGAGAGGGAAACCAGCATCCGCTGCAGTCGCTAGCGAGCTAATGGGCTAATAAACTCCAACTATAGAGCGCCTGCATGCTGGCTGCAGTGGCAAGCAGCAGCTGAAGCCTCAGAGAGCTAATGGCTAGTTGAGTAAAAGCCACAGAGGAATGCACCACGGTGATGTGTGTGTGTGTGTGTGTGTAAGAGAAATTCTCTCAAGAGAAGCAACCGTCCTTTTCTACGTGCTTTCCACAGCTGGTACTGCCCATCTGACGTCTCTGTGTCTGTGTGCATGTGGCATTTTTAGGCTAACAAAAGGAAGCCACAGCCACCCTCTCGAACCACCACACCCCACAGTCCTGCGTGGTTTTACAGCCACTGGGTGTGGGTGCAGGGGAAGAGTGCTTTATTTATGTCAATCTGGACCTAATGATGGCTTTCAGATGTGTAGATACAGTAGACTGTGTTTAATGAGAATAGCAACAATGGGTGTGGTTTGAAGAGCGAGAATTAAGATTATGCAGACTCGGACATCTGCTTATTTAATCAGATACCCAACGAAACTTGTGCCAAACCATCGGGAGAGTAACAAGCGAATGCTGTCATCCAGCCAGGAGCTACAGCTACAGCAGCAGCAGCCGCCACTTCTGGGCCCTGGACAGATGCTAGAAGTTTCCTCCCTAGGTGTTGTTCCCTCTGTCAACACACCATGCAGCTCTGTCACACAGGCCAGGAATGCTGCTGAGGAAGGAACCGGGGTTTGTCACACCCACGCAAATCCAACCCCTCTCCACCCGTCTGTGAACTGCTTGGGCTTGAAAACAAACACCCCCTTCTGCTCCTCTTTCATCCCCAGTCAGTGGGGTCAATCACAGCTGTGGGATTTTGGACAGTGACATCAAAAGAGTAAAGCGAAGGCAGGGGTGGGTTTTGACACTAAGGTGACAGTCATCTGGTTGCTGGAAAACTGATCACACATGGCTGCCAATACACTGAACCTGCAGCACAGGTTCGGAAGAGCTGCTGACTCCGAGTTTCACTTTACATATTTGAGTGGCTATAGGCGCCCCTTCATCCTCCAGCAGACAAAAGAAAAAAAATGAAGCAGGAACACATAACAGATTCTCAGCTGTCACTCTGCAGAACATGTGGAACAAGAAAATCTGGGCTCTGTGACCACACCTGTTCACAAGTCAGGTGACAAGCCCAGGTAATGTCACACTCAAAGTATTCACAGTAAAAGAAACTAAAACAAACACAAAATGAGGGAGAGCAGTTTGTGAAAAAAAAGTGACTTCTGTTTTTCTTTTTTTAAAGATCTAAAACTGAACAACAACACTGGCTAGCAGGGATAAAATGCCCTGACATCCACAAACCACAATGTCCTCATTTTGGTGAGACATCCAAGGTCAAGCCTAGCCCCATCAGCGCCCTACTTTGTCTACGGTTGTAAGATTTAAGCAAAAGAGGATTTCTTACCTCATCATCTGGTCCGAGGAGGATGACATCCAACACAGGTCGGACACATGGGGGAGGAGAAGACACGCATAAATATCAAAATGTTTAGTCATACAGAAAAAAACATGAGCAACCCTGAAACTTAGGTGAGTATTTAAATGCAAAGAAAATGCAGATTTTCTAAGAAACAAAATACTGATACCAACAGCTCTTTTAGTTTAACCAGAAAACCCAAAATGCTCCAAAACAGTCTGCTGAATGGTGTCTCAATATTAACACAGCAGAGTAATTCAAACTATTTTAAACATTCAACACTCTTGATGAAAAACAAACAAACAAACAAACAAACAAGCAAGCAATAATACATGGAACGCTAACATATATTTGTAGAACATTGTTTTGAAGATAAAAAAAAATAATTTACACATTTTTATATTCAATCATAATCCCACAATTTAACCGCAACAACAGAAACACATCTTTGTCTCTTTCTTTCTTTGTAGCACTAAGATATCCAAAAAGGTTTCAGTGATAAGGGTCAACTTTTACTGAAACACACACAAGAGATAATGAACAAAATTTTGGATGGATGGACGGATGGACAGACGGATGGACGGACGGATGGCAGGATGGCCGTGTGTTTGAAAAGCAGCAACATCAGCATGTTGCTTGTGGTAAAGCTCAAGTGAGGATGCTGCAACCCTGCATGCTTAAAGGATGGAATTTAGCCATCAGTGTCTGCAGATTTGTGTTATGTAAATAATTTGGGGCAGAGGCCCCTGGTGGGTTTACACAGTTGGACTGGGCCAGCCAGGAATTTAGTTTGACAAAAAGCAAGGAAAATAGCCTTTGAAAACTAACTTCCACACAGAAGTCTTATGCTGGTGAAAGGTCCAGATAAAAATAGCAGACTGGCACCGATCTCAAAGTCTAGCACTTTTAAAACATTTGGCCACTCCAGCAATTAGTCATGAGCAGGCGATGATCCAAATTATTCATGAGGTTTGCCATTTACAGGCAAAACAAATTTCTTTACACCAAGCTGCCTATCCTGGAAGGCTTCCTGGCAGGATAACAAACATTGATTCACTGCTTTAAACTCAGGACCATCTCTGCCTTTGGGACAGAGCAGAGCAGACTGAGGCACAGGTCAGGGAGCTGAAAGATCATTATAGCCTCTGACACCATTTACAACCACTTCAGGAAGAGCAGCAACGTTACAGGAGGTGGTTTAGTCATCCCTGCATATGGACAATATATAATGTATGAGCTGCATATTACTGCTGCTGCTCTTTAAAACCAAACTGAGCAGCATGCGTCGCTTCCAGAAGCACCAAATTACTGTGGCAGGATAGCACGGATAACAACAAATGGATAACTTTAACATTCGCACTCACAGCTCTCCAAAAATATCTACAAATTTTGGAATGAAAACATCTAATTATGGACTCACAGAACTACAGTAGTGTAAAAGCTACTTGCTTCACTTCCTAATTTTCCCTCTCTTGACCCACATGCTGAGCTCCTCCACCGCTGAGGCTGTCAGAACAGCCACAGACAGCAGTTACCTGAGGAACACTGCCACTCGTCCCAAAAACCCACTGTCCAAATGGGTGAGTCTGGCCTGATGACCAGGGTTTAGCTCAATAATGCAGCCACCTACAACTCAACTTAACCCCCCCCCCCGCCCCCAAAGAAAAAACACCAATATCTTTGCTATTATGAAAAAAAACAACAAAAACAAAACAAGATCAAAACAGAGAGTAGAAACAATAAAGAAAGCAAAGAGGTGCCCAACCTACCAGTGCACTTAGCAATCCTTATATAAACAAAATGTTTTTTTCCCATTCAAAGCACCTACTACATGGATAAAAGGTCTGGGCCCCCTACACATTACACCTACAGGAGGTGCTGAGCCATGGAAACCCATGTTATGATGCTCCAAGGAAACAGTTTTCATGCTGATGTTAATGCCAAAGAAGGCTTGAAGCTCTGCAGTTACTGAGCCCAGGTGGAGTTGCAGTGCTTCCTAAATGCTTTCACTTTGCAATAATACCACTTACACCTGACTGTGGAATATTTAGGAGGGAAGAAGCTAAGCTAAGGAATTTTATACACCAGTGGCAATGGGACTAAATGAATCACCTGAATTCAAAGATTAAGGGGTGTGCCCAATACTTATACACGGTATAACAAACCAAACATTGCATGATAAACTACGAGGGATCCAAATGTTTTGCAGAATTTAAAATTGCCTTCAAACCTTATTTATCCTCCAGCATGTATCCTGTCTTTTCCACTGTGACTTACATCTGGTTTGGGAGTAATATTACTTTGGCATTTAAAAGACTGAGCTCTAATAAAGCTTGGGCATATTATTATGCTTATACGTTTCTGGATACAAATCAAATAGAAACAGCTCTGGGCTCACTTTGGATGATTTTTGTCTCACTCTGCCTTCTTCCCAAAATCTTTATCCTTCTTTCAAACAGATTGAAACACTGTATTTAGCACATAGAGTAAATCTGGTATATTTTTAATTAAACCCAGTTACATATGTTTACAATAAACTAATTGTTCCATTTTATTACATGCCAGCAGTTCTGCAAGGAAGTGACAACTAAGACATTTAGATAACACTGAAACACTTCGTGAGCAGGCAGCAGGAGATGGAAACACTAACATCTGAACTTATCGCCACGCTGTAAAATCTAAAGTGACTGCACAAAATGATTTAACAGGGATGCAGACGGTCTGTCTCTGGAGAGTCTCACTTCCTGCAATAGGGATTTGTGTCTTATAGTGTATTAAAGGGCTGTTTTATTGCTGAAATCAACATAGTACTATAACCTTACTACTACTTATGGCTGAGACACTGAGCACAGAGTTGACAAAGTAAAAGCTTCGCTGCATATTTCTAATCATCTGAGCGCAACATATGACATGAGCAATGCACAAAAAGAATATCACATGAGCACTCATCACCTCCCACTTTCTCCTCGCCATGTTTGTATCCATTACACAACCCCTGTGTGCATACAGTACACCACAGGGCAGCTGTTTCAATGAGGGGAATGTTTCAGCTTAACTGCAGCCTCCAGTACTTCACATCACAAGATCACTGTGCCCGATAAACTACTCTCTGTGCCCGCACCGACACAATAAGATCCGGGTGAGATTCCAATTCTTTACAACAGGGAACCAAATCTATTTGATGTCAAGAGTACACAACGAGTCCACAAATTTTAAAATACCTCTGAAAAAGACCAAACTTTATGAATCTCTTGGCTTAAAAAAACCTAACAGTGGAGCCCAATGTTTGGTTTTGGGCTGTCGAGTGTCATTCCACAACATCCAACTGGAGAAAGAAAAACATAAAGGTGTCGGCGAAAAGCTTTCTGAGGCAACAAACTGAACTGGAACTTCTCGTTTTATGGTGATGGTGTAATGTATACGGTAGGCTCTACATCCATCTCCCCAATATAGTCATTTGGCCTCTGTACACCACCACACTGTTTTTATAATGACACAATGAAGCTGTGGTCCCTATCTGCATTAACCCTTTCAGGTCACATAGCTACACTAATTACCAGCCAAGTGAAGGCAGCTGGAAGGGGAGGAAACTCTGTACTTTATATCTATAAGACCCCCCCTCCCCATACTTTTGTCAAACCTCTTGAATTAAAGCCAAATGTCTCCATTTTAATCACCTCGCAAGGGCTCATTTCAGTCCTTTGATGCTAAACACAGCAGATTACAAAGATATAAGAGAAATTCAAAAAACAAAAAAAAAAAAAACAGTGTCACTGTCCAAATATTTATGGAGCTGACTGCAGATCTGCGTGGTCCAGAAATAGTTCGGTGTGGTGAGGTTTTAGCTGCAGAATTACAGTGCTGTCGTCCCGTGTGGAGCTCAGGCTGCTGCCAGGCTTTCCAAGGATTTTTCATCCAGCGGGACGGAGTGTACCCTCAATCCTGTCCTGTCTGTCTGTCTGTCTGAGTGGACCCATTAAAATGAAAACTGCACTTATATCACCGGCTTACAACCCGGACCTGTAGCCAAACAGACCTGGCGTGATGAGGATTGTGACGATTTGTGTGTTTAATTCATTAAATGATAATAATAATAATCAGTTTAAAAGGAAGGACGAGTGATTATTTATTTATTTATTTTTAGGTAGGTCCTATTCAGAAAGTAGACGAGCATCCCCGCGTTCAGTGTCGGATGTGAGGACTCACCGTGGTTAAACATTGCGGACCGAAACCGGCTGTTGCTAGTTGAATTTTCCATCTTAAAGTTTCACTGAGCGCCAACGGCAGCGACCTTCTTCTTCTTCTCTTTTACCCCTCCTCTTCTTCGTCGGTATTTTCCTTAATTTCCTCTCAGAATCTGAACACAGCGGCTGTGAAACACTCGCCTGCGTGCCGTGACCGGACAAACCCGTCTGTATCTACACACACATACATACATACACACACACACACAAACACGCTTTCGCTCGCTCTCTCTCTCTCTCTCTCTCTCACACACACACACACACATACACACACACAAACTCCGTTCAAACTGTCGAGCCGCCTCCTGCCTGCCAGCTCGGTGACGTCAGAGAGCAGCCGCGGTTGCCGCAGCGTCGTCGGAATGAAAACAATCGCACGTGGATGCGCGTCGGGAAGAATGGTCACGTGTGTCTCAGAGGACTAAACTGCAGCAGTCCGCGGGAAGCTGTTAGCATCGGAGGAGGACAGGTAAACACAGGTGTGTGTGTGTGAATGTTGGACCGTCACAAATAACGACAAAGCTGAACTCCATTTTTTAAAACTTTAGTATTTCTTAATGAAGGAGGAGGGCGTGATGCTTTTGGGGGGAGTCATTTAAAAAATTATGCAAGGAACAAAAATATCATTGTAAACACATGACCGTGACGCTGTCAGTATCGCAAAAGATTTGAAATGATGTGACTGAAGTGCTGACATCTGGATTGGTGTTTACCAAAATATTGCACTTACATTTTTGGAAATGTACTTATTTTAAATATTATTATTATGTTCAGTAGATAGATGCTGTTTCCATCCATGAGACGCTTTGCCAACTCAGGCAGGTTAGACTGAAACATTGTCTAACCTGCCTAAAATTTGCGCTTTTGCATGTGTATTTATTAGTTAGTACCAATCTATAACTGATTTATTTTGATGCATAAACAGGTTCAGGTTCCTTTATTTGTATCCAGAGGTAGATTTGTTCTGTAATCTTGAGTCATCAATTCTCAGACGTACAGTTTCAACACACAGAAGACAACAGATAAGCTTAGTACAAAGTAACAAAGCTATAATTTGTTCATCTGAGCTGCTGGAGTAAAGCTGTTTTTAAACTTTGTTCTGTACATACAACCACTCCAACTGTTTGATGTACACTCATCAGCCTGTTAGACTTAAGAATCCTACTGTGAATCTTCTCTTTATAATTAAAAATCCAAACCATGATTTCAAGTAAGGGAATAAAACAGGATAAAACCTCAACTCCTTCATGGTTCTCAGACATGAAGATCAGCAGTTTGTATCGTATCAGATTGGAGACTGCTGAAGATCTGTGCAAAGTGTTGATGTGACAAAGCAACAGGTTTGAGGCTGACACCTCGTTGAAGCTGTGATAATTGCATTTCTCACTAGTTTCTTACTTACATACTCTCATTTATAATCTGAAAACTGCACTCCACAACTCTATGCTGAAATTTACTTCAGCAGTACTACAAGAGTATTTTTGCATTTAGCTGGACTGTGTCTGATTTAATAAGATTATGTTTAGACTGTGGGCTTTAATTTAAGAATAAGCTGTAAACACATCTTCCACTCATGCTGTGTTTGTTTATTGTTTCTAACAGTTGTAGTGACAGGTGTATACTGCCAACTGTAAATGAATCTAAAGGATGAGCAGATACAAGAAGAGACAGATGGTGACATCTGGTGGTTGCTTTGAAAAGGCTTTTCAAGTACTCACTCCCACCATCAACCCAAGTTGAAACAAGCACTATTTTTATCACTTTAATGTTGCCCACACTGTTTCTCTGCCGATACTGCTCTCCATGTGAGGCACATGTCATCGGAACAACCATATTTAGAGCTCACTGGTGCTTCAGTAGTGGAAGGAGGTTAATCGCAGAGTGAATATAGATATAATACTGTGAAAAAGTCTTTAACATATGTCACTTCAGAGGAGCGATATAGAGAGTATTTCTATGTATGTCTGCATATTTCATTAAATTGCTGCAAACATTTCCCATTTTCCTTGCAACATATGAAGAAACAAAGTGTACCTCCAGACCTTTGCACAGTATTGTGTAAGAAGAAAAGACGCCTGGTTTATTTTAAGGAGCAACAGTTTTATTTGTAGCTGTGACAAAATGGAAAAAAAAAAAAGTTCAGGATTAAAGTGCAGAATTGTTTTCACAGCTTGTGTAAAAAAAAAAATAAAAGAAGAAAAAATTAAATAAGACAAAAAAAGAAATATGAAAATATCAAAACTAACAATGGAGATTTGAAAAATATAAATACGACACAGAACAAGATGAAATCTCATACAACGTGGTTTCAGCAACGATAATCAATCCACTTGAATCAGGCTTGCACTTATGATACATAAAAAAAAGGAAATCAGTTCATGTTTTCAAATCGTTGGCAAGGCTAGCTTACAACAAAGGCACAGCATTGTTTAGAGGTAACGATCCTTTGCAAAGAAGTGCTGCAGCGACATTCTCGGCGATCATCGACACGTCCTCACAGACACACCTAACATGCTCGACATGGCTCAGACAGGGACGGAGAAAGAAAATGTGCCCACGGATGAACACATAACCTGGGAGGGGCTCACTTTACAGAAGCGCGTTTGTGTTACGAGCTTACATACTGACAGAAGTTTACATGTTTTCTCAGTGTCGGTGCTGAGGAGCGGTTTTCTGCGAAGCTGCTGAATTAACTGAATCGAGAAAAAGCTCCAGAATATTACGGCCCTGAGCCAAAAAGAGTACGATGAAAAGGTGAGGAAGTGCTCTATTTTCAGAAAGACTAGCAGTGGTTGCATTCTCTGTGGGTGTCATACATGGAACAAGCAGTCAGAAACAACAAACAACATCATTCGCAAAGGACTGGTCTGTAGGCAGCAGGCAGAGCCAGGACATCTCATCCTCACGGTAGCAAAAGCTCGGAAACTTTAGGTCTATTTAGGTACAAAAAGTGGTGTTGAAATGAAACTATCGGCAATATTGCCTCAGATATATGAGGGGAGGGGTTGACGAATCTGCTGCCAAAAAAACAGTATTTAAAAGTTGAACAGTGCATGTAAATGCATCTTCATAATAAATCAGAAGCGCGGTCTTAACACAGTCCGGTTTGCTGTCGAGAGGATGAATTTCCCAGATCCCATTTTTTTTATAGTTAAAAGGCTCTATCAGTGTCTTGCATTCATATTTCAACCTGAACTGACATTATTTCCTTATCACAAGTAGCCCAAGAGAGAAAAAATTAACAAACATGGCTTTAAACAGCCACTTGGTTATATAGTGCAAATAAAAGTACTAAAATGTGTACAAAAAGATTTCAGTGGGTATACAGCTTTTAAAAAACAAAGAGAGAGAGGGATGCTGTGTTTTGTTTTGTTTTTTCACTTTTTTTTTAAATATAAAAAAAAAAAAAAAAAAAAACTCAAATAAAGACAAAAATAACTCCGATCAGAAGCTGAGCATACCTAGCTAGAATATCATGCAGCTTGTGAAAACATCAGCAGGAATAAAAACAACAACAAAACAACAGATATAAATGTCTCATGTTAGAAGGTGCAGAAGAGATTATTTCTGAGGATGCACGGAGACAATGGAAGGAATACAGTGATATTTACAGCCAGCGTTTACATGTAAACAAGAGACAGAGGTGTGGGACAGACAGCTGACATAATGAGGCAGTACCTTAACTACTGTACAGTACATGAGAAAAGAGGGAACCCTTAAGAACTGCTTGATTGCTCTCAAAACCACACATAGTTAGAGATGATCACAATATGTAGTATTAGAGTTCGAACTAGTTTAAAGCCATTTGATGCGATTAGATTGATCCAGTATTATTTTAACGTTTATTCCAGCGCACATCTGTGGCAACACAAAAGCTCCCAGGTTGACTGCTGCTTTTTCATATAGAGAGAAAGGACAAAAATGTAACATTTACGGGGTTTAAAATGATGTTTTAGGGATTAAGATTGCACATACATCAAACAGTAAAAGCCCCAAACCTGCCACAGTGGTGGAAATGTAGAAGGAGAGAGGGGGTGGGGGGGCTGTGCCTTTTTAACTGCAGTCAAACCTCTACTCTCCATTTCTGGTCGGCCAATAAAAATATGGCAATGTCGCGTACGTATATAAAATATGTCTGTACATTTACTATATTATAACATTTACATTGTCACAGGTTATGTACACTGCTAAGTGTTTAAATGTTGGTGCGGATGAGATACGCCAACAGCTCTGAAAACTGAGAGACAACGTACCAAATCTATGCCAAAAAGGGGTGCGTGTACCTCCACGTAAAAGTCAGTGCTACACAAGAAATAGGGGAGCGGGGCAGCGACACAACTAGATTGTTTGTGACCAAATTAGGTCAGAGGGACACGAAGAACCAGGATTTGACCTGACAGCATTATTTACAGTCATGCACTTTTCTGTGAACTATTTAAAGCTCGAAAGGGTTTGCTTCACGAGTCAATGTAAACCTCTAAATGACACACACACACTCCCTCGTCTTTGACATCAAAACAGAAAGCAAAACCAAACCAGCAAACACCTACTCACAATGTATTCTGTAGATGCCTAAAGTAAAGGTCTGCTGTATGCATTGTTTTTTAGGGTTTGGGGTGGGGGGAGGGGGATTATATTTCCACATGAACAGACACACTACAGTAAGTACAGCAAATACTTTTGACCTGGTATGACCGCTAAAGTTAAATCTACATGATTCGAGAGCTGATTTGTGATTTGAAAGTCGGGTCTGATTGCATATGACGTGTTCCACTCTAGCTTCAGGTGCAGCAGAATCAAGCAATTCTAATTAATGTCGCTTGATTTAACTTTGAAAGTCAATATGTGTGCGTCTCACGCGGGTGGCTTTCTCAGATTCACATTTTTCCCCCCTGAGTCTATTCACTGAGCCTGAGCCAGTCTGCTCCCGCAAACACGGAGGGTTATTTATAATACTCCTCCGCCCACTGCGCCGATCCAGGCGAGGTGGTCGCCACCACCGGTGGGGGTTACCGATAACGTCCCACTCGACCCCGTTGTGCTCGGCCCTACTCTGGCTGCTCGGGGTGGGTGTGCAGGCCGTTCTCGGGACGTGTTATGCTGTGGTGTTCCCAGAAGGCCTTGTGCAGCTGGTCCACTTCGGACATCAGGGGCAGACCGATGTCCAAGTGCATCTTCAGGTTCTCCAGCCACTCCTCCAGTTTGGAGAAAGCAGGCCTGTGTATTAAGAAAGCAGACGGACAACACAGTTTATAAACTTCTCCTATTGATTTGTATTTATCAAGTTCTTCTGAACTAATTAAAGGGACCGTTCACCTCAAAACACAATAAAACTCCAGGTACCTGACAGGCATTTGCTTGAGTTAGTCATACAACACAGTGAAGGATTTATGTGTTTTAATGTGCTGAAGTACCCAAAGTTGTTAGAATTGGAAGTTTATGCCAGTTTTGAAGGATCAAGAAAACTGTTATTTTGGTTTGTTAGTATCAGAAAAACCTCCTTAAATAAAATGCTGGCCCCTGTGATAAACCAACTCTTGGTGAAATTTAAATAACGTGTCAAAATGAATCTGGTGTCTGACCGTTTGTCTGCATCGAGGTCACAGCACACAGCAGCCATGGGGAAGAAGGCGGGGGGACAGTTGGGGGGACAGTAGTGCTCCAGGAAACCCGAGACGTTCAGTCCAAAGTCCATCGCTCTGGGGAGGTAGTCGGGGTCAGCGTTCACCCTGCCGATGATCTGGAGAGAGCCAGATAGAGCAAAAAGAGTTAAAGATGGAAGTGTCAGAAGTGTCCCCCAGCCTTGGTCAGCCCCTCCAACTGAAAACCAGTAAACCCTCCAAACTGAAGCTCATGGTGCCAGCAGACCACAACTATCGCTTGTGTGCCCGTCAGCAGCCACATGAAGACGGCTTTGCTTTCCTGACCTCTAATCCCTGTAATGTTCTTGGGATAATAACGTTCATCTGGAGAACTCATACTGGAGCTCCTAAGTGACTGAACTAAACCGTTGAGCCCAAATTATGTGGATGGTGTGTGGCCAGGCTGCAAGCCTTCATCACTGTGGTGCTGGATGTTCAGTCGGAAAGCAATTTTCCCCTGTAAGAAATGTGGATTTTGGGAGCAGGAAGACTGTTCCCCTCATAAAATGTAATGGTGTGTTTCATTTGAGGCTAACTTGAAGGTTTGACAGCTTTAACTTTTTCCACTAATTACAGAATAACACCTTAGATTGGCTTTATCATCTGGAGGCACTGAGTTTATTCATGAAATAATATAACTTATGGAATCTGAGCTATCCAGGCCAAGTGATGAATAGCTTACCTCACAGAGCATGATACCAAAGGAAAAGATGTCCACTCTCTCATCGTAGCTCTTCCCTGTGATGCAAACAGACAAAATGAGACTAATGTTAAGATTTTGGTGATCTCATACTCAAAAAATATTTGTGAATAGCACAGGAAAGCAAGGACATGGATCAATTCCTGTGGTTCATACCATGGATCATCTCTGGAGCCATCCAGTAAGGGTTTCCCACCACAGTGTATCTCTTCCGGCGGTCGGGCCTCTTCAGGCCAGACAGCTTTCCCTGCGTCAACTTTTCCCCGTGCTTGTCTTCCACCATGAGTCGAGCCAGCCCGAAGTCTGCCACCACAACTGTGTTGTTCTTTAAAGTGAAATATGCCGTAACATTTTATTATTATGCAACAAGCATATTCACCAACAGTCACAAATTTTGATATTTACTACACGAAGTATTCACAATAACGGCATTCACAATATAAAATGATGTCAGATGGAATGAAATCACTTGCAAGGAGCAGGGTACAGCATGTGTGTGAGACCACAGGCTGACAAGTTTAATGACTTGTTCTCTATTCATAAAGGAAATGGGCATATTTAGTTCAATCGAAGTGTCAACCTGCTAGTTACTAGTTCTGGATTCACTCTTTTCACTATCAACACTATCACTTCTGAAAAAAAGACAGACATAGCATTCAGGGATATATCTGTGGTGAATCAGATTTAAGCTTCTCCAGTGAGCTTAAAATTAATCTCCAGGCTGTCAGGCAAACATTTTGTTGTCATGTGACACGTGTTCAGCGCTCCCCTTGTTTAGGTCAGGCAAGCTGAATGTTTCTGCTTTAAGCTTCTTGTGTGGAGTGTTTTTAAAGTCGTCTTAGTCTCCCATAGCAACTGCGAACAAAGCCCCCTTTTTTTTGTGTGTGAGCGAATGGCAGGTGCGCCGTATTAAATCCCTAAAGAAAACATGCTGTATGTGCAGAGGTATGTCCGCAAAAACACAAAAGTGTACAGGAAGACAAGCCCTTACCTCTCGGACTAGACAGTTGTGAGAGTTCAGGTCCCTGTGAATTATGTTCATGGAGTGCAGATATGCCTGAATAACAGAGAGACAGATAGGAGAGGAAGGAAAGGCAGAAGGATAAGGATAAATAAATAGTCTTGATAATCAGTAAGTCGTGCCAAGTAGAACAATACTGTCTAGGTTTATCTTAAAAAAACTGTTGCTGAATATACAGTAACACAGTCATGCTTGACATGCATTATTGTACCGATATCTGGGGGGAAACCCAGAGAACTTGTATTCTTAGCAGGAATTTATGCTCTGATTTAACCTTTATAGAAAGAAAAGTACTTCACAAGTGTTGTAGCTCACAAACATGACCACTAGAGGGAGACAACAGTGAGACTAAAGCAAAAAGCCATGGAAGAATTAAGTATATGTACAACAGATATTCAGGGTAGATCTAACAAGAGACGGTGGTTATCCCTCACAACCCCTATCTCTACTTTTCTCTTGGCTCAACAGGATTTAATTTTTTTTTATAAGGTTAGGATCTAGGTTATGTTTTGTTATTGATAATACAACTGCACCGTCTTCACTTCCCTGTGTTTGTTTTAGTGTCTGGCAGCGTTGTGTTCTGCGTTTTTGTGTATGCTGTGGCAAAACAATAATAATGGTCTAAACCATTTCTCCATGCAGAAGAACCTTGATTTGTTTTCCAGAGTGATACTTTTGATAAAGCATTAACAGGATACACTCACCATCCCAGCAGCGATGTCCTTAGCAAAACTGACCCGCTGGTTCCAGGGGTAATTTGAGTCCTGTAGGAAAAAACAAAACACACAACTTAAATGTAACATACTGGTATAAGCGGATGAATCATTACTTCTTCATTATTATTATCATTATTAATAATAACCAGTAGCTAGTCCGTGCATTGGAATTCCAAATAGGAAACAAACACACCCCCCTCTTGTTTACCATTTTCTTGATGATTTCCCGTAAAGTGCCTCCTTTGATGTACTCTGCGATGAAGTTGAGTCTCTTGTCTTTGTAGAGCACTCCGATGAACTTGAGCACATTGGGGTGATCCAGGCATCGCATGACTTTCACCTTAAAGACAGAAATAATTATTTATTTTCACACACTGTCATAACATCTCTGGAACAGGTTCACTTCAGCTGTGAGGGATCCTAAATATTCATAGTACCAAACTATCACCTGAATGGTTTATGATAGTCAGTGTTAATATTTCACTACTTTGCAAATGTGACTACTGGTAAAACTAAAGTCACATGGAGGAGGAGGCACGCCACTGTTACACACTGTGACATCTGAAATGTTTGCCTCCTTCTTTTCCAGTCTTCACCAATGATGTCGCAGAGGGCCAAACAGGATTACATGAGACTCAGTAATTTAAGACTTGGGCCACCTACAAACAAACATCCAGCATGAGTAATAATCACTGCTTAGCTGTGATTGGGGCTCATTTTACGGCGCATATGTACTCTTTACTCATTTTTTCTAATTACAAAGCAAAGACTCATCACTGTTTCAACCCAATAATAAAGCTAAATACCCACTAATAAACATCCAGAACTGAAGTGGAACCATTTTTCTGAGCTTCAAACATCCCATTTGGGAGGCAGTTAACTGGATGAATGAGGCTAATGTAATGTCAAACAGGAACACGAGGAGTGATCCCAAAAATCCAAAAAGCCTCTCAGAAATCTAAACCAGAGTCATCCTCTGCTATCAGCTCTCTTTAGGGAGGCCGGCAGAGAGGTAAAGTTTAATATGGGCGGTAAAATAAAATCTGCCCAGCCATCATTTTTGGGAGACAGGACTATGTGAGCATAGTGAGCTGATATTATTTCAAAGGGGAGTTTATGCCTTTTTATTCTCATTTTCTTTTCAGGCTTGAGACGTCCGCTGTTTTCATTCACCATGTCCCACATTTAGGAACGGCTAATAATTACTTAAATATTTAGCTGTACCTTGTAGAAGAAAAAACAAAACCTGCTACATTGACTTTTGTGCACAAGCCGCCCTGTGTTATGTTTCATTCACAGTCTGACGTCTCTGTGACTGTCTGTGTCCACTCACCTCTTTAAGAAATGTTTTTTGAGTCTCGTCATCAAAGCGTATGAGCTCTTTCATCACCATCACCTCGCCCGTCTCCCTGTGTGTAACCTTTAACAAGACATAGTGCACAAATAAAGTTAAGCAACACTATCTGAAGCAATGTTAAGAGTAAAAGTTAGATTAGAAAAATTCCCTGATGTGGTAAATCCCTAGTCATTGCATCCTCCTTCCTCTATATACTTCTTTCATCACAATGTTGCCCCCTTCTGGATTTTTTTCAGTATGACTCGTTGCATGCTACATTGTTAAAAAAACAAAAAAAACAATAGTGTGCTGGAGGAGTCTCTGAGTCTCTCCTAAGTCAAATCTACCTTTATGGCTTGTCCAAAGCATCCTTTCCCCAGCACCTCTCCGTGGATGAGGTCAGATGGGCGAAAGATACGGTGAGTCCGGTTTGAAACGACACGAAGCGACTCCGACCGATTGATGTCCTTCCTCTGGGAGATTGGCGACGCTGCATTGCTGGATCCAGGCGACTTATCGGTGCTGTAACTTCGCCTGAGAGAGAAGAAAACAAAGAAATCGAGCTTTTCATTAAGGAAGGTGTTCAAACACACTTTAACAATGAGAAGATAAGAGCATACATTATCACCATTTTTACTGTGATAAAAGTATATTAGCTGCTTCATTGATGTCTTACGTGATGATGCGGGATTTTAGATTGCTGATGTCTGGATTGGGGGGCTGGGTGATGGGTAGGATGGGGCTGGGACCCTCTGACAGTGAAGTGGACAACGGACCGTCCACCTGGTCCTCAGCCTCTAAGGAGCCTCCCTCCTGTCCCGACTGGCTGTGAGGGTCGTGTTCGATGGTGAGCTGCAGCAGCCGGCTCGTCTCCTGGATCAGCAGGTCAATCTGGAGAGGAAGAGACAGATCAGACAGGATGGTCAGATCAAAAAGTGAAGTTATGCATGTTATAACTTAAAAAGATATATCTGGAGGCTAAAGTGCTCTGTTTGAAGTTGCTTGTAAGTTCAGAGTTAGATGAAGCACTCATGTTTCAGTAACTTACCTTATGAATTTACTAAAACAATTATTTATTATTTAAACAGCTGGTTGTATTATTAAGTTTCATCTTGCCACTGGAAATCCTCAAAAGCTGAAGATGGATATTATCCCATTTTCCTCCACAACAACAGGAACCTGAGTGAAACTAAAGCATCATCTTTTAGCAGAAAACTCATAAAGAACAGTGATGAATACCTCATCCAGAGGAACGTTGTGAATGGGCGTTCCATTAATTTCTAAGATCCGGTCTCCAACATGAATGGAATTTTTCACATCTGGGCTGATGCAGTCGGCATCCACCCTAGAAACAAAGACAAATCTCCTTAAACACCTTTGTGCACACAGAGAAAATTTTTATTTTAGTATTGTCCTGAGAGCAGATAAGTCTACAGCTCATTTGAATAACAGTGACTATCCTTCCACTCTATTATATATTTTAAATGAATCTCATCTATCACCCTGGCCTCAGCTTATCAATCCCCCTCCTTTATCCTTTGTCCTCCACCATTAACCTCCCCTAATGCTGCATCTCTTAACTCATTCCCCCTTTCCTCCTTATTTCCCACTTGCTCTACATTCCACAAACTAAAGTGCAATATTAATTTTATCCACAAAACACACAAACGTGGCTCACTCGGAGACTCTGACGGTGTGTCCGTGTTCGGGACTGTAGCCGTTGGTCGGGCTGAGCGGCTGGTCGATCGCCACGGAGAAACCGCGCCCTTTGCGTCCATTGTTGCCATCGGCGGAGGCCGGGATGGACACCAGCGTGACCGTGTGAGGGATCCGTGAGCATGGCGAGTCCGGCAGCGACACTGGGGTCACGATGGTATGGTAGTAGCAGTGACCACTGGAGCCAAAGAGAGACAGAACAGGAGGAGAGATTCAGAAAGGAATGTATTTTTCTTTTTAAAAATGACAGTGACGTAATAAAACAGATGATAGGAATCCTCGTGAGGTTTAAATGAAAAATCAACTTCTCATTACAATAATTTTCAATAATTTCTCAAGACAACACTGTACACTCATTGTTTTAAGTCAGTAGTCAGGTTGACCTTCGCTAAGTCAGAATCTTATGAAGGGACTAAAAAACTATAAGGTGATGACAAACAAGGACAGCCCTCCCTCTCGCTGTAAAGCAATGTCTTCTGTTTCTCATGTAACCCCCAGACTCAACTCACTGTTCTTGTTGAATCTAATTCTTTATGGACACTGTCGATCTGTGTGATGGCATTATGTTGCTGCAGAATAAAATTAACCGCCTCTCTGATGATATTTTCTGATAATTACAGTCAGAAACTTGTGACAAGAACACTAAAGCAACCCTGGAGCTATTAGAAGCTAGCAACTAACAAAATGATGTTCAGACTGCAGCTGCTATTTATATGAATATGAAAGCATTCTTCTCCCAGTTTAATGGTTTATGACTGGATTCATGCTTAAAACACCCTCAGATATGAGCATGTCTTCTGCCAGTTTTCACCAGTTTGTCATAATGTTGATGAAATGCCCTTTGAAGCCAGAAATAAGCTGAATAAATTCCAGATTTTGTCCATCAACAGCAGCTTATGGCACACTTTTGTGCTTTCTTAGGGATTTCAAGCGGATTAGCTTATGGCAGAGGATGAAATTGGGGAAAGATCATGAGTACTAGTTTCACAGGCTATGATGGATGTGGCACATAAACCAAGCACCTCAGCCTTTTTTTTTTTTGTTTTACTTTACAGTGTCGAATGCTCACCAGTACAGTTTGGATCTCTCCACCAGAGCGTATGTGTCTCCATCACCGATGAACGATCGGCAGTTCAGACACGTGAAGCATTCTGGGTGATATTTCTGTTCCCCTGCGACCTATTAAAAAACACACATACACACAAATACATAAATAAACATGTAAATGGAGTGGTGGCGTGCGATGTTAAATAGATTTTTCTTTTATCTAAAGAGGAATAACTTAGCAATATTTCAGTGTTTTTGAGCAACAAGCAACACAAGGCTGTCTCTGGGAAGAAGGGCGAGGTCTGGTCATTGAGGGCAATCATTAGTCTCATGTTCAAACACTGAGTTTGTTGCTGCCAGATGCCCTCCAGAGCTCTGGGCAGTTTTGCAAACAAGAGAGAGAATTGAGTTATGGCCAATAAAGAAAACAGAGTAGCCGTTAATTCATACTGGCAGCTCTGAGGGCGATGCCTCAAAGAGACCACTAAAATGACCAGAAAAATCAAGCATCAGCAATCCTGCTTTTTATGCCGCTCCCCGTCCTTGCTTGTTGCAACACTCATCGACTAAAATAATTGATTAGCAGCCTTCGATGTATTATTATCGACTCCTTCAGGTAATGTGGCGCCCGTCGACGCAAACGACCCACCCACTCAAAGGGTTAATGATTAAACATGAGACATGAAATTAAGTACCTAAGGTCAAACCCATGAGAGCCATTTGTTCCCCAGAGGCTGTGCTTGTTATTCCATTTTTTGCTTTTAGTGGCAGAAATTTTTGGAGAGAGTGGACCCCTTGACAGCACTCCTAAACTGCACTGATTTACAATGCTAATGAGATACAGGAGGACTAAGAAGGGGCACGGCATGGAGGAGAGCTGGACAAAGAATAATCAATCACATGCAAACAGAATTTACTCATTCAGCTTTTCTGTTATTTAACTTTTTGATAAACTATTGGAAAAATGATCAGCACAATACCTGATGAACTATAAATGATGGCTGCACCCCTACAATATTGCATATGATTCAGACTCATGGCTGCAAACCTCAATCAGCCTCTGAGCAAAACTACTTTTAAATGGTACTAAACCTAAAAACAGAGAGGGGGAAAAGTGAAGATCAAAGAATCAATGAAAACCACCGTCTAGAGCCATATGTCGACTACTCCTCCCTCCTGGGAAAGCAGCAGTGAAGACACACAAACAAGTAAACACATGTCGAGGCCTTGGGCAGCAGCAAGAGAGACCCTGCAATTAATTTATGGCTTTTTAAAGTAATTTAGCTCCTTGCAGCTACACAGCAATAAAAGGTGTCCCCAACCTGACTTATTTGTATCTTAAATATTTCAGTTTTTGATGTTAAAAACAGCAAAAGTTAGACTCTGCCGCTAACAGGAGGCTCAGAATAAGCGTCAACTTGCATCCAAAGAACAAAGGAGGAGAAAATAGGAAATAGGCTCTGTAATGGACACAGGGGACGAGGCAGCTGCGAGGTTAATTGACCAGCTTAATTTCTTTATTCGTCAACTAAGGAGTCTCATAAAGAGGAGCCATAAAAATTACATCGTGACTTCTAAAGTAAGTAAATGTAAACACAGCCTAAAGGAGCAAGTGCTGTGCAAATGAGAGATCATTTTAAAGTTAAACACAAAAGCTGTGTGATTATTTTTACCACCACATTTTGTCTTAGATTTCTCTTAGGTGCAGCCCTGCAAATAAATTAAGAAGACGGGAAGAGAAGACAGCTGGACGGAGATAAAACGGACGTGTGGCTCTGCTCGCCCAGACTCTGTAGCGGCCATTTGCTTGCCATGCAGACACAACAGACACACACATTCTTTAAACCCGCATGTCACAGGCGACAGCTGCTCCCCTCACATTAAGGATGTGGTGTGTCTAAAGCGTGGATTGAATGATTTTTTTTTTTAAAAAAGGACAAAAGAAGAAATACGAAGTCACTCAAAGTAAGAAAAAGAAAGAACATATGCATTAACACACCACTGGTTCCACATCCTCACATAAGGTCTGTGGGTGTGGATGTCGAGCCTGCATTAGCTCATAGTCATGCTCAAGAGTGTGTGCGATGTGTGCGTTAGCCTCATGTCCTCTTCGAGTGAACACAAACCAAACAGAGAACACATGTCTGCCTGGGGGGGAGAGGAAGCGGGTCCACGGGGTTCAGGAGTTAGCGGATCAAGCTGCTGTTACTCTGCTGCCACGTGCGCCGGGTTCATGGGATGACTGAGAGAACTGAAGCTAAAGAACAGTTGAGGTCTTTGTAGCTTCTGTGCTCAAATATTTACACTAATGATGTTTTTAAGGAGTGTGGAGTTTACTAAAAGTGCATTTTTAATGCTAATTTCTTGTACATTAATGTTATATATAGAATTACACATATATAATGCAGGAAGTTTGTTTGTTTGGTGTCATTATCAGCCTAGTGCACTGTAACTTGAAATGAGTTTATTTAATCTTCTCAGTTGATAAAAAAATTAGCAAACTAATAGAAATGAGCTAGACAACAACTACACTTGCCAAATAGTTGGTAACATTACTTATTACTAAGTTTAATCATAAGTATTATTAAACGCTGGCTCTCTTCTACAGTTTGTCTTTTGTCCGATCATGGCAGATGGCTGCTCCTCCCTGAACATGGTTTTCTTCCTGTTAAAAGAGAGTTTTTGCTTTCCACTGTCACCAAGTGTTTGTTCATAGGAGATGTTTGATTGTTGATGTTTTCTCTCTGTTACTGTACATAGTATAATGCACCTTGATACATAACCATATAAATAAAATAGAATTTAACTGAAATTAATCCAATTGAATTGAATGACTCATCTCTACATCAAACCATTTCCAGGACATTAGTTAAGCCTAATCCTAGGTTAAAAAAAGTTTGTGGTTCTGGCTAATCCATGTCTGGGGAACTGGGCAGAATATCATCATCAGTGCGAGAAACAGAGTCGTGTCTTCATCAAAACAAGTGTCTTCATGTTAAATTGTGACACTCATCGCTGGAAACTGTTTTTCACAATGACCTCATCGTAGTCTCCTTTTTACTATATCACACTATATGTAGATAAAAGTATCTACTGTCCTACACATCAGTACTTCTCTTATTTGAATTCTCTCCAAACACTGAGAATCCCTCAAGTTTACAGTGCTCACTCCTTTAGCATTCATTATCGCCACATTATTAAGTGGTTTCAGTCTGAGGGGGTTTTCTGGTGTAGAAGTACTGATTAAGGGGGGTTGGGGAAGAAAAATTTCCAAGTAATTTCGAGTGTTGCCTCATTACCACCAATGTGTGACCGTCACCCACAGACACTTTTGGGTTAACGTAGCCTTCAAGTTTTGTTTGTTTTTAATGATTTATAAGTGCAACCTTAGGGTGGCCGTGGAATGCGAAGTGACCCTTGGAGGTTGTTTTTTAGGAATTTACAACAGTGTAATACTCTCAGTGACAGATACAACAACAACACTGAGGTCTGGGTAAATACAGTTATAATTAGTGTGGAGATTATGTTAGAAACACATGGACTGAAAAAGCTAAGGCAGACCAGTGGTGGCAGTTCCTTATATATAATTTGAATGACACGTTTTAACAGTTGACAGTCTCTCATTTCTACTGCATAAGCCATGTTTCAACCCAAATCATTTAATTCCTGTTTTGCTCCGGTTTTTCTTCAAGGTCTTTCATATCTTCTTTGTGACATTTTTGCATTTTCGTCACATCATTTCAAATTTTCCTCACTGACTGTGTTTTATAAAGAAAAGGATGCCTGTATGCCAACCAGCAGTGAATACAAAGCACTGCAAACAGATGCCGCATGTCCGACCACAGACATGAGGACCTTTATAGAAAACACCAGGGTCAAAGAACTGGTGACATTGATCTCATGTCTAAAGTGAAGACAAAATTATTTTTATGAAACTATAGTAAGAGCAAAGTAACAGCAAGATGTTGAATGAGAAAAAAAAAACTTGAATACATTTAAATACATTGTTTTTTAACTTATCTATTCAAGCAATAGATTAGTGGAAATCTGATGCTTCTGGGACATCAAAAGAAGACAGTCAAAGGATAACATTATTAGGCGCTTGCAGGTCTGAATATCCAGACCACTGATTATTTGTATGAATTTCCTTGTAATACACACCAAACATGAATAAAGGTGCACCCATTCTGAAACTGAACCCCTGCAGCTAAAGCGCCAATCGGATCCCGTGACTAAACGACACTCTTGCAAAATGTGAAAGAATGACCTCATATCAACAACGCAAAGGGTGACTCTGAATGGACTCAAAGGATTATAGGAGATCTGGCTTTGCTTAAACCTGTCTTTGATGTAATGAACTTTCCTCTGAGGCATCCTGCATGAGCTAAACAGAAATACGCAGCCCATATGTGACTGAGATCACAGAAAGCAAAACAAAATTTAATAGCTGTGTTAAAACCCCCCCCCCCCAAAAAAAACATGACATCATGAGGAGGAATAGTCAGAAGAGCATGTGTATCTGGTACCTGATATGCTGCACTGAGATTGAGCTACAACTGGGTCAAATACCAAAAGCTGTCAAAGGGATTTCCTAAAGCTTAAACACAGAGTATGATCAAGATGCTGCACAACAGTAGACATCATTTAAGCAAACACAATTAGACTAAGAGGCTGACAGGGAGACAGTGGGCCACATTGATGCTGTCTGAATGGAAACCCCCTACCGTCACAAACCGTACAGTGCCACGGCATACCCAGGCCTCCGTTTTAAAAAGCTGCTAGTCAGCCTGCCCCCCCATCTTTCTGCAAGTCTCACATCCACTTTCATTAAAAATAAATAAATAAATGAAAATGTCCTCACAGTGATTTTTAAAAATAATCTCTTTGAATGTGCTAGCACTTTTATGTGAGGAAGAACGCATCCTAAAAATAGCATGTGTGCCATGGCTCATCACATTTTCATGACACTGGAGGAGAAAAAGAGACACAGATCTGTAATTAGAAAAAGCAATACACTGACCCAGTTTAAAGGGACACACAAAACACACCATGTTTCATGCTCTGGCTTTAACATTAAAGAGACATGCTGGAACAAGACTGTGCAGAAGCAACCGGCAAACTATCTGAACCAGTTTAGAGACCTGCTTCGCTGCCTCCTCATGAATACTATAAATCACTCAGAAGACACCCGGAGCATCAGCAGCAGCAGCAGCAGCGGCAGTGAACAGGCTTACCTTCTTATCCCTTTTCCACAGCCTGAGACAGCAGAAGCTCCAGAAAAATAAATCTCCCACCATGTCAACGGGAGCCGGCGTCTCTCCTTCTCGCTGTTCTAGTTCATTCTACTGAGGCAGGCGATTTCCCCCGCTGTCATAACAAAACACTGGCAGCAGCCAAAGCAGGCAGCGAGAGAGCACTGAGGGGGGAGGAGAGAGCAAGCAGCCCACGCCTATGCAGCTGAGCTCATCTCTGAATCAGTGCCACTCCTCCTCTCCCTTCCCAACCACCGTCTTCCCCTTCTCTCTCGCTCACTTTTGCTATGACATCATCGTTTACTGTTTAGCCCAGCCCACTCTAGTACTGTCAGCTTGCCGGCTGCTTCGTACCCTCCGCCCAACCCCCCACGGTGTCTCCAGAGAATTCCTTCCCTCTCCCACTATTCCTGTAATCACATTTTGAAAGCAGCAACAGTCACAGGTCTGACTTATTGAATGTTATGCAATGGAAAGTTGTTTTCACGTTGGACTAATTTGTAGTGTTGCATGTTTAATTTTGTGTTGTGTTAAGTTAAACCTTCAAAAATGTTTAGTAAATCAATCAATGTAAAATTATTTTGTCAAAAATAAAACAAACGTGTTTTTCTGACCTACTAAAGCCTCATTTAACATCCTGCAGAACAATGTAAATGCATAACTAAATAGTAAATACTTTCAAAGTCTTGTCCTATGCTAATGTCAGATTACAACAGGCACATAAAGTTGAAAAAAAGTTTAGAGACAGCTCTTTGTTACATTTACTGTAAAATAGGTGTGTCCTATTGCGCTTTTCCCGTTTTAACGTGTACAGAACAGTTCGGCCAAAACATGTCATGCATGCCAAGAAGTCCAAGTCCCTGCCTTCTCTTTAGGCCAGTGCTGGAGGACCATCTGAGTGTGTACTGTGTAGATATTAATAGACATTCATACGCACTAACACTAAAATGGTGAAGAAAGACTGCAATGAGAGACAACTGGCAGGGAAGCATATGATATGGATATTCGGATTATTAGAAGGTCTAGTGACAAACTGCTTTTAAATGATTCCAAACTTTGCTATTCTAATAGCAATACACAGTAGAGGGGAGTCAATATGAATATAAAGAATGCCTCTTACAAAAGGTCCTGGGCCAAGACCACCAGCATTAACCAAGCACAGAAATGTAAACAAATTATATAACACAGTTACATAGTACATACACAGTTCTCACAGATACATGTTAATGCTAAGAGACAGAGCTCCTGTGATTCTTTAATTATGCCCACTTGACTATCCCATTTGTGACACTGTAGCAAGGATGTAAAGTGTACAAAAGTATGGTGAGTTTAACTTACTGGACACTTTTAAGGCATGGCTGTTTAAGCTGTTGTTAAATGTCTAATTATCCAGTCACATGGCAGGATGCATGTAGCATGCATTTAGGCATGTAGAAACAGTCGATATGACCTCTGAAGTGAGACGCAGGATGAGGAAGAAAGGTGATTTAAGTGACTTTGAATGTGGCATGGTTGTTGGTCCCACATGGGCTAGTCTTAGTATTTCAGAACTCCCTGAAAGAAAAACCACACTTTGTGCCACTCCTGTCAACTTAGAACAGGACAGTGAGGCTACCTTTTTAAATCTTAATTTAATACAGCATCTTTGTGATGTTGCAGAACAGGTGATTCACATTACGAATGTTCAGCCAACAAATCTGCATGACACTGTCAAACAAACATGGACCAGAATCACCGATCCTCCAAAAGAAGCATATTAATACACTATACTTTCTACATGAATAGGCAAATATTTCTGTTATTCATGATCTGAGGCACCAAAAAACAAACAAAAACATTCTTGACTGTCTAAGCAATGCAGAGTATTAATTAACTATTTAGATAGCTAAGTAAAGCTGATTCATCAACTGTTAGCTTCAAGGTTACTCGCTCAGCGCAGTTCTAAACAGGCTTAACATTATGATAAAATTACACTATAGAAATCCAATGAAAACTTCAGCTTAACTGTCACTGGTGAGAAACTGGGAAAAAGGGAGGGATTGCTGTTGTACATATATATGCGCACAGGAACATACTCCACTCATACCCATCAGGCTCAGTGAGCAGTCATTGAGTATTTGATTTCCCATCTAATAACGTTACTGTTATGAAGTGGAGAAAGTTAACCTCCTGTTGTCCAGATGGTTGTTTTTATAATTCTGTGATGTCACTAGACAACTATGAACTGAGTATTTTCTCAGAAATGTCCCTAAAACAGGATAAAAATAGTATTTTGTCCAGTCATCAACAACAAGGAAGTTATGAAGTAAATATCCTTTCAATTAGGATTGCGTTACAATTTTTTAAGAATTTGATTTTGTAAATAATAAAACAAACTTCCTCAAATTTTTACACTCTGTGAAAGAGATCCAGAGATGTTAACCCAATTACCGGATGAAAGCTGGGAAGACTGAAAAATTCTTTAATACATTTCCAGCAGTAACCAAAGCAAGGTTCGGGACTTTTTAATCATCTTTAGATATATCTACATACAAACTGCTTTAAAACAAAGAATTAAATATAATCCGTTTATAGATGTATCGCTGTCTTAGAGCTGTAATTTGGGGGTGAGGTATTGAAGTACAAAGAATTAGCAACAGTGAAAAACTGCATCAGACACCCGTAAAGTGTGTGACACTAAACTGGTCTCTTTGCAGAAAGCAAAAGTTAAGTTCAGTCCAAGCTACTGGCACTGAACTTAGAAGTGAAACCCAACAGCCCACAGCTACCATACGGGGGGGAATTCAGCCCACAGAGGTGGCTGTTCTCATCAGTGTTTCCACACCAGGAAGAGGAAATGATAAACAAGTGTCATTTCACTGAAGGCCATTGGCAGATTACTATGTCTGATAAAAATATTTAAAATAGGGAAGTGATCATAACATAATCTCTTTCCTGCCGTCAAACAGGCCGCAGTGTGAGAATCTGACCTCTGAGAGGGAGTTCATATTTAAACTTAAAAAACAAAATGCAAATTAAAGAGACTGCAACATGCTGAAGCCAGTTAGTTACTGATGAGATCAACAGCTGCTCTCGAAAAGCAGTACCACAATCTGAACTGCATCACTTTAAACATATGATCTGGCAACACATTACATGTATCTGTTCTCATTTAGTGGCAAAAGAATGATCAGGCATTTACAGAAACAACTGGCAGACTTCCATGTACACACAAGACACATTAGACCAGTGGGAGTTAAAGTTCACTCTAGATCTGGGACTTTCCACTGGTTTAACAGCCAAACCAAAAAACAAAGTATTACTCAATATTAACTAAAAATGAAAAGCAACATTTGTATACCACTATTGAGGTTATAACCTCATTCAACCTAAATCTCCTAAACAGTTTCAATGACAAACTATGTACACAAATGCTTACTATATTTCATTTTTTAACTAATTTTTAACTTATTTTAATATAATAATATAATCGACATAATCATTAACCCCGCATTGTCATGGTCCCCGTGTCTACCTGGCCGACCCCACAGGGCTACATGAGATCTCGATCTCTCCTGTCTGCCGAGGTGGAGCTCATTGCGGGCTCCCGCCCCTGGCCACACACCTGTTCGTGATCGACGATCATCAGTTACTCGCTACTTAAGGTTGGGACGTGACTCTTCTCATCGCTGGATGATTAAGCTAGTAATGTTAGTGTTCTTCTCAGCTCTCGCGAACTTGTGATACTTTGGTTGTTTCGTGCTCGTGATCTTTCTCTCTGTCCTGTGTGACAGTTTCCCTCCTGGACCTGCGACCCTGCCTTCCGTGTGTACGTGAGTGAGTGACTAGGACGAGTGTGAGAGTGAGCTTCCCCTGGACCCTTGGACCCCTGGATTCCCTTCTGCACTGTATATATTCTGCACTGGTGTCTGTAAATAAACTGTTTGGAACGTCAGTCCGTTCTGCGCCTGAGTCCCTGCTCCCACTCGTGACACGCATAGAGTTTCAGATACATCTGACAGAGTGAAACTGAAAACAACAGTAATGTGTCAAGAAAACAACAGAAGTACAGCACATGTCGTAACACGGTTTTGTAATTTTCATAAGGGAACATATGATGCCAAAGAACAGAAAATTCCAAAGATTGACAAACGCTTCGGATTTCACCTTCAACTTTTTCACTACATCTTGTATTCTAAGACACGGCAAGAGAAAAGTCCCTGAGATTTATTGTTTAAGGCCTGCCAGGCCTGAATAACCGTCATCTCTCCAAAGCTGTCAGTAACACAACGCAATGAAAACACAAAAACAGGAAACTTGGACAGGGTTTGGGACCTCATGGACACGCTGCATATAAACTCGGGCCACACAATTATTTTGTTCAGTAAAAATTTCAATTATTCAGCACAATTAATCATTGATTAAAATTAAAAGTTTACCTTCCTGAACAACCAAGTGCATTGCTTCCTGTGAGTATCCTTTTATTTCCACATCAACAATACACTTCTATACAACATCTTTATTAACTAGTGAACCCATTTGGTGCGTCTTTTGTGGAAATAGCTTTGCCTTAGTAACTGTATGATTCTGTAGGAGCAGAAGTGGCAGTACAGGCAGCAACTCTAACATCAGGCACATTCATATAATTAACTTACTTTGTAGATTTTTTTTCTCTTTTTTCTTTTGATTTTCCATTTCAACTTCATTTTGGCTCAGTTAGAAAAAGCATATACAAGTATATCTGCAGCCTGAGCTGGAAATCACATCAGATTTACTACACAGCTGGCTTCTCGCCAAGTATCTAGGTTGTAGACTTTATACGGCATATTTATAATGTACCTTTGTTTACTGCTTCTTTCCTTTTCTACTTTTTCAAAACTACTCATGTCTCAAATATTCAGCAATGTGAAGCAGTTTTACTCATTTTTGACTCATTTCTATCATGCATTACCATCAGGGAGGTGTTTGAAATTCCCTCTGTAGCATGACAACAAGCCCAAACATCCTATCAGAGTCATAAACAACTATCATAGCAACAATATGAACGGAGCTTTTACATCCCTAAGCATGGCGGAGTTGGTCAGGGACCAAAGACGACAAATCCAAAAATGGTAAATGGCCTGTATTTATATAGCGCTTTACTAGTCCCTAAGGACCCCAAAGCACTTTACATTTCAGTCATATATCCATTCACACACTGGTGATGGCAAGCTACATTGTAGCCACAGCTGCCCTGGGGTGCACTGACAGAGGCGAGGCTGCCGGACACTGGCGCCACCGGGCCCTCTGACCACCACCTGTAGGCAAATGGGTGAAGTGTCTTGCCCAAGGACACAACGACCGAGACTGTCGGAGCCGGGGCTCAAACCGGCAAACTTCCGATTACAAGATGAACTGCCAACCCTTTGAGCCACGATCGCCCCCAAAATGAACTGTGGTAAGTTCAAAGAGTTAAGGTAAAGAGTCTAACAGAAATCTGTGAATCTGTTACTTTTTTGAGCCATCCGATAAACAAGACTGCATTTTAGACTCGTGTAAAGTAAACCCAACTTACAAAAACAAATTAGTATTCCAAAAGTGTTGTTTATTTTTTTCTATTTACAGCACTTTGTATAGATTATTTCGATGGGTCCAGAATCAGAGCTCAGACTGCAGCACAGCCATCACAGTTAACAACAACAAAGGTTCCTGCAGACTGACAGCAAAGCGCTGTGGCAAAGATAACAAAGTAAGAGTGAGAAACAGTCAAAACAATCCACTCTCAACCTTTGGATAATTACCAGGATCGGGTCGATGTCTGGCACAGTTTCCATCGGATGGATCTTGGCCCTGATGTGTTTGCAGAAAGGCTGACTGACTCTAAACTGAATGGGGGCACAGCTGGGATTACTGCAGATTCATTTGTTAGGAGGAGTAGTGATGGATGAATGGAGGGAAATAGTGATGAGAGGAGAGGGAATTTAATTCCATCCGTTCACTGCATAAATCAGTGCAAGTACAGGTAGGTAGTAAATAACTAAGAGTTATTCTCCACCTGAATTAACTTCTGTCCCCTTGCAGCTTGAGGTGCTGAGAGCAGCAGAAGTTGTAGACACTCACCTGTTTACACACCATCAGCCCCTGTAATAAAATATAACAGTCTGGCATATTGTTAGATTTATTCGGTTTAATAGCCCCATCCACAGGGTAGCAGTGGTTACATATAAAACCAATAACAGAGACACACAGAGCAATCAAGAAATTCAAAGGAAGACTGAAACCACTAAAGCATTTCAAGTTTAATATTTCATCTTGATCCTGCAAAAATAATCTCCACTTGTCTCCACTGAGAGACTCTTCTTCTGGGATTTTCAACCTTAAGAAATATTACCCTGACATGTATAAGAAAGTCCTAAAAGAAAAGCTGCTCCCCTTGTTTACAACACAGTGGGGAGTTCCGCATATTTGCTTTGGCAGGATGCCCTTCCTCAAACATCCCTCAAGGGATTTGTCTTCTCCCAGGATCAAACCAGGTATCTCTAAAGGTGTAAACCACTGCACTGTGGAGCCACTACAGGAAAGTCCTAGAGTGCCTAAAGAAAAAATGAACCAGTCAAACTCAGTCTTCTTCAAGAATAACTGTGTAACATCAGGACTCATGTTTTATTACACTGAAGACATTTTTTATCACTCAACTGCACATATTTTGTGTTTTGGTCCTGTTCTGATTAGAGGATCAACTGCAATGTTTTGGCCCAATTTTGGATTTTTTCCAAGTGTGACCAACAGATACCATTTTCTATATTCTGATTTCTTCTTAAAAAAAATAGTATCTGTTGGTCACAACATGTGCAAGTAAAAATCAATGTTTCTTCAAAGTAAAATTGAATTTTCATGATAAAAGACATTATTAAACTTTACAATTCCCCCCCAAGCTACAGTGAGTTACAGAAACTTCCATAGACAGCTAAAAATACAGTGTTTTACTATAGAAACAGGTACAAATAATTAACTCAAAATTGAGTTGCTGAACCCCCAAATTTACCTGAGACCTTTTTATTTACTAAACAAAAGTCCATGCAACATATTTAACAAAACAAATGTAAGGTATTTAGCACTTTATAACTGGCATGTTAAGAATTTGTTAGCTTCCTTAAACGTCCATGTTTAGCTAGGTGAAGGTGATTTAAGAGTCTGGTTTGATTTGTTGTCACAATTGCTTTCATGGTGTTTTCCCTACAGTTTACTTTAAGCTTCCATGCTAGTGTCATGTTAGCGTGTGACTGCGCATATGACTATTTGCCTTGTTGCACTGTTGTGCATTTGTTCCACATGCATTAAACAGACCAGCTCACAACTGGATGTGCGTGAGGATGACTGATCAATTCCAGTCCCTGTCTGGTCAATTATCTCTAGTTCTAATTCATTTTCTACTTTGATACTATCAGTGTAATTGTGAATAAAAAAAAAGTGTCAAATTTTGCTTGAATTAGATAGACAGACGTGTGGAAATGAACTAAAATGTACTGGGTGATGTCCAGTCACACATGCGTTCTGATTTACCAGCTTGATGTAAATAGTTTATTAACTCTTCCAAGCTTCTTTAATCTATATTTGGAAAAACTTCCATACTTTTGTCTCAAAGGGATTCATATTGTTTCATTCGGGTACACAAACAAAAACTGTCTCTGGAAAATGTGAAAGTGAGCTTTTGCCTACCTTCTTATCTCCTCACACTAAGTTGTTGCACAAAATTGGCACTCTTGTAGCACTGTTAGTTTGGGAAAATTACTGAAATGATCTGATACACCCCAAACATTTAAAAGCAAGAGGGGGAGGGAATCTCATACAATCCACAGCTTTGCAATATGACTTAAGGACATGTGTTTTTATAGATGCATCATGAATGAACCACTGATGTTGTATGTCAATAAACTGCATATAGTAAATACACAAAGAGGGGAAACACACAAAATTTAGACATTGCTTGTGGACATTACTGTAGAAGGAGAGATGAAATCCTATGAAACACAAACTGCTCTTCCATGTTTGTCTGCAGACTCTGACTCATCACTGCATGATGGAGCTCAAAATGGTTTCACAGACTGTGACAGCAGCTTTTTAGGTGCAGTGGCATCAGTGATTTTTAAAAATAGAATTGTGCTTTCCTACTAATCTGCATAGGCGTCAGAATGACTGTGCAGGATGGGAGTAGGCTTCTCCTTCTTTATGGGGTGTGGCACAGATGTAGGGAGCTGACCTTGGTCTGCATGTGAGATACAATTAGACTGGCCATCTTGAAGCCTGACTAGCTCAACAATTTCAAATTTGCTAAAGTGCAGCTGCAGAGACATTTCAGTGACTCTGCACTGTAAGAGAAGCAATAAACAAGAAAGAGAAGGAGAAAGAGGTGGCAATCACTCCACCCAATTCACTTTACAGTCTCCTCTGTATCATTACTGAGATTGCACAGCAAAGGGCAAGCTGTCTGGAGGCAGAGGAATGATAAAATACGTACACGAACCCAAACATTACATTCTGCTAGCTTCTGCTTCTGACCAGGAGGAAAATGTGGCAAACCAGATACTCAATATCCAAAGAATGAACTCAGCTTCCCCCCATCAAAGGACCAACGGGGTGTGGGTGGCAATAACTGCAAAATATTACGTCAAAGAGCCAATAGACAAATCTTACTGCAGAAACCACATTTTACTGTGGTAAAATGTTGCACCTAGAAACAGCTGCAGCAAAAACCTCTCTGCTTTGGTCTTAAGCATGTTGCCCTGGTCACTCATAGTTTGCATGGAAGACGCAGACTCCTCACTGCTAAGAGGTGTGAACAGTGTGACACAAATGTTCGCGTTCGAAGTAAAGTTGTTGGTTGGTAAAGCACAACCGTTGCAGGTGAATGTTCTCAGTTTCCTGTTTGCAGCACATTTCTCACAGTTTAACTACAACTTGGAGGGTAGTTGGGGAATGTTTGAGGACAAGTTCAAAGTGCATTTAGACACTTCCCACTACAAATGAGACCTTCTGAAATCCAGCTGATTAGTTTTTGTGTTGTGGGTGTCATATAATCTTCATGCAAAATAGAACAGCAGCAGATGTTCATACCATCTGCAACAATAACTTTTGCTCTTTTGGGTATTGTGAAGACAAGATACCAAAAACCAAAACTGCAGTTTGCTTTAATGATGGATCGATGGAACGATGGAGCTTTGCTTTAGGAAGAAACTGTACACACTGAACACATTTCTGTGTAAATTCACAAGTTTGTTTCTTCAATAAGACATTTAAGGTCAGGCATGCAGCAACCGCTCTTTTACTTTTCTAAAATAACAAGAGTAAGAGATCAGATAAGTATCTATATTTGGGCCTATCCAGGTAACATCAGCGTTAACGGTTTAGTATCACAAAGCTGGTTCACATCTCACAGGGGTACACTGCCATGGGAACTTGTTGCAGGCCTGTTCTGCTCAGGAGCAAGATAAGAGATAAGAGTACAACATATACAAAACCACCTACTAGTGACAATCATTCTATGGAAAATCACATAACCACTCATGGAACATCCCTGTTAGTTGGGATGTTGATTGTAGCTGTATGTATGAATGAGTAGCCAGGAATAATAGATAAGGTCAAGTTTTTAAAGAATAAGAAATATTGGCTCAGATACAGGAAACACAGCCTTGGTGTGTTGAAATTGCTTCATAGTGCAATCTCTTGGAAATGGCCTAATGTTTGTGCTAAGAGGTGATCTTAGCAGCATAGGAAGACTGTTTTTTGCAGCTGAAATTACAGTGTAAACCACCCAAATATCATCTTTGCTGCCTCTCTCCAACCACCTCAGCAATGATGAGTACATATGCAGCCAGGAGATTTGCAAACAGGCACAAAACAACATCAGAACAAAATGCCATCCATTTACATTTCTGCTACTGCTGGCATTGCACTGACAGGGAAACTGGGTCCTCAGATATATAAAGACAACATATTTTATTACACCAACATACAATATTAATTGGTCTCTCCAGGCTTTGAATGTGTGTGATTCCATCACTAATCAACAAATAGACACAAGTCTCTTTTGGTGCTAGTATCTTGTCTTTTCTATAATGCAGCAGTACTTATCAGCACAAGCCAAGTTTATCTGCTTTCCAGTACTGTGGCCACATCTATTGTGCCCTCAAACCTCTCCTGTGTCACAACAAGAGCTCTGACTTTCACTGGAGGTCTGTAAGAAGATCTCTCTAAGCTGCCAAAGGCATCAGGGTCAGTTACAGGTCTGGCACATGTCCTATTAAAATCTACGCTTGTTGGCACACAGCAGCTAGTGAGACTGTAAACGTACAGCCTCAGGTGTGTGTATGAGTCTGTCACGGCCTGAACTCGAGGTTTATCAGCAAACCAGGGGGTGCTAAGTGATGAGTTAAGTGGCAGATCCTCTTACCATAATGAGGCCAGTGGTGATCGGGTCGTTGCAGCCGTGGCACAGCTCACCAAATTTGGCCCAGTAGTCCTTCTTGCAGAAGAGCCGGCCATCTTTTTCATAATACCAGTGGGACAGCGAGGCGCTGCACTCACAACACCTGAGAGGCGAGGAGACGGAAACAGACACAAGAACAATTCATTTAAGAAAAGATTAAAGACAGAGTCATACCACTTCTCCCTTAAACATGATTGAGATGAATAATCCAAACATAAAGAAGAGGATCAAGTCCCTTTGCAGCCGAAATAAAGAGTAAGTAAATTAAGTAAATTAACCTCTTTGACAACACAGCAACTATAAACATACAAGGACCAGAATGAAGCATTTAAATTGCAATAAACCAAACCAAAAGTTTTTCCAATTCACGATATTCTACTAAAAAAAGAAATAAAATAAACTCTGTTGCTTTTATATTTAAAATGGGCAGACAAAACAGATGAATTAAGCAATTACATGTGAAATTTAACTGAAATTTACTGGTGATCGATAATATAAACAGATTTGTCACCTGTTATTTTCAGCATTTTGAGTAGTTCAGTCAACCTGCAGGTCAGACCTCTAGGAATGTTAAGTGGTGCACAGCAGATTGAGTTGTTATTGTGCTGACAGAACATAATATTGTACTGCTCTCTGTAAACCATATTTAACCCTCCTAATGATACCCTGCAGAGCTCCAAATTATAGTTTTCATAGTCCCTTCGTGGACCTGTCACACACCATGCAACAGACACATGATAATACATTAACCCACAGCTTATGACTGGAAAAACAAAATAGAATCACAGCAAATAGAAAACACGAATGATAAACAGAGCAAACACTATGTCAATCGACGTAGCCTAGTAAGCTAGGCTAAGTTAGCCAAGGGCCTAGTAAGTAAGCCTAAACCTTATAAGACCTTAGACGGAGAAAAACAATACACTAGATAGTTTTGAAGTAAGCACTTTTAAAATACTTTTTAGATTTATTACCAAGGCTGATAAAGATAAACACACAGCAAAATAAAAAAGTTGACAGAGGTCGACAGCTGCTCTCAACGTTAGGCATCTGTTGACCGCTTCTGACGCCACAATTTTTAAACTTGTGGGATTAATAAAGTCATCTTATGTTTACGTTATTGTATTTTCATTAACTTACAACCCCAATATCAACAAAGTTTGGATGCTGTGTAAAATGTCAATAAAAGGAAATACAAATTTTATAAACATATTTTTTCATAACAAATTTTGGAAAACATTAAAAAAACATTTTACTGTTTTAGGGGAAAAAAATGCCAATTTTGAATTCGATGGCAGTAATGTGTTAAAAATAAACTGTGATGAAGTTAACAAAAGGGTGAAAAAGTAAGTGGCACTAAGAAGAAAGCGCTGGAGGGACATTTCACAACTAATTAGGTTACCTGTCTATACATCTGCAACATTATTCAATATAAAAAGAGCATCTTTGAGAGGCAGAGTTTATGATAAGTAAGTTAAAGTAAAGTAGTTAGTAGTAGTTAGTCCCTGTGCAACATGCAGCTTGCACACCTGGAAATGCACCATCAGTGTATATACAGATTTCACAAGAATACATGCTTCATCCAGACAACATGCAAAATTCCCGTACCTTGTATACCTTTAAATGTATTAATTTTATTTACATGAATTCCAAAAAAATCAACTAAACAAAAAACACTCCATCATTAGGCTGCCCCCCTTTGATTGTCTAAAAATAAATCAGTGTTGCAGTATGGTTTCTGAGCCTGAATCAACATCAGTTACTAAGGAGACGGTCTGATAGTGAGCCCAAAAAAGATCCTTATCTCTAGAGCTAGTATATCACCAGAGTTTAGTCGCAAAACCAGTCAGTCACCCTGATAGACATCAGATGATGACAGACGGAAGGCAGCTGAGATGGCAACAGACAAAAGGTTGTTCATATGGTGAGAGACAATGAGACAGATACGAGACACACAACTTCCAAGTTCACCTGAAATGCAAATAGCACAGACTGATACACATGTGGGTGTGACATTCAAAATAAGCCCAGTTGTTTTCCTGGTAATTGATGGCAGATAAGAAAAGTATTTCTATGAGTCAAGCTTTTGTTGAACACACAACTGGGAAAGAAATGTCCTTAAAAACACAGGCGGATCTCCTGATTTTCCTGCAGATTATAAAACAATCGCTCTTTTTCTCCACACTGTACAACTTTGTGAAAGTCGTAGACACAATAGCTCTGCATGTGTCCATAAATCAAAATGTGTGCTAATCCCCCATGCATATGATCATGCAATGGTGAGGTAGTACACTGCTGACGTGCTTACAGA
Organism: Hemichromis elongatus; assembly: GCA_015108515.1. Lineage (NCBI taxonomy): Eukaryota > Metazoa > Chordata > Actinopteri > Cichliformes > Cichlidae > Hemichromis > Hemichromis elongatus. The sequence goes on from VUQR01003116.1 coordinate 46,109, forward strand.
CTGTGAGTGCTTGTTTGTAATCTGTCTAAATCTGTGCGTCTAGCATCCATGACTAAGTGAGCGTCTCTGGTTCTTCCCAGTGGAGCTTGCCTCCCATCAGCTGGCTGTCTGGGCTCATCTCTGCTCAGGGCGGCTTAAAACAAGGGCCGCTTGCTCTAAAAGTATTATGGATTCAGAGGCTGGAGCATAATAATTGACTTTATCCCCAAGCCAGAATAATAAATCATCATGGTGGAGGTGTTTGTGTGCCCGAGTAATGGGTAAGGGTTACTAAGGCTGGGCTTATTGCCAGACCTTATCCCATGGTGTCTGACGTGGCACATCTCAAAAGAGCTACGCGCCAGCTGCAGGAGGTCCAGTAGGGCTTTGGTGTCATGTGGATTGGGCGGTGGTTGGGGAAAAGGACGTCTCCAATTTCCTGGTTGTCTCTTCTTATTTGTGCAGATTTGGTAATTTGTTTTTTAAATGAACTATCTAGGGGTTTGAGTTCCAGGTTGCAAAACTCAACAATAAAAAAAGGAAATTGTGTTGATCACAATTCCCCCCCCCCCGCCGCCCTTAAAGGCAGAGGGCTGAAATGTGGTGCAGCCTCTCCATCCCCTCCCTTTTTTCCCTCCCTCCTACAATTAATTCTTACTCACTTTGCTGAATACCTCTCTGTGTTTGCTGGAGTAAAAACTGAGAGACTCATTAATATATTCAGCAGAAGCAGCAACTTCCTCTGACTTTGCCCGAGGCATTTCACCTTGTGTGAGCCACACAAAGTGCGCACAAACATATGACCCTGCAGCACATACTGACACACATGCAGTTTATTCATTAGACAGACACACTCAGTCTCCCCAGTGTCCGCATGCAGAGCTTCACTGCAGCTCAGCAGATTGTGGCAGAGCTGCTTCAGTATGCAGCGTGTTTGGATGAGCAGGGGGGGGAGGAGGAGACTTGGAAGTGGGTCAAGGCTTTCGGAAGACGCCCGCAGTGCCGAGCCAGGAGCTACTCGCCTGTCTTGGCTCTCTGCCCCTCAACAACTGTCTATCACCACACATACACATCCTGAGATGTCCTGCTAAGGCAAAGTCATACCTGGGCGGGACACATGCAGGTCTAGAAGTCATTGTAACGCTCAGAGGTTCTGCTACTTTTCTGAAATTTGTCTCCTTGTAGTCCTAAGAGGGATAGCAGCATACTAAAAATATGAGTGAATACATTAATGCCTCCCAGGAGGAGATTGCAAAATTTCTGCCTTTAGCAAAAGAATCTTATCTCTGAGGTAAAGCAGGGATGCAGCAAAGCTGAATTACAACCCAAGACTCCCATGGGTGGGGAAAAAAAGCCCCACCACAATAAAAATAAATGTCTATAGTGAGATTTCGGTTAGTGTGTTAATGTGTATTTGTTGGCTCCCTTTCGTTTTTTTTGTGTGATTGTGTTTGGGCGTGTGGTGGCATTGACGTGTAAGAGGATTATCAGTGTGAAAGACTCAGTTAGAGCCTCTGCCCGTTCTGCTATGATGCTCCAAAAATCTAACTAGTAGAGAGCTTAACAGTTTCTCATACCCTGCTGAGCAATGACAACTCCTCACTGTAGGGAAAAATTTAAATAAAACTATATATATATTTTATTGCAATACAAGCAGTGCTAAATGGTTGGCCTAATCTTAGTTACAATGACCCGAAAAACACTAGAGAAGAGGCAGGGGTAAAGAAATGCACATGCAGGCTGCACAGACATAACTAACTCCCACAGACCAATGAGAGGGGGCAGAGCAGATTTTAGACACCACGAATGCCAGCTGGATCTCAGAGGGGAGGAAACAACCAATGATAGAAGAGCTGAGATTAAAGGAGGGGAGTGAGTAAATCTGTAACTGTTCCCCCCTCCTGTTCTGATCTCTGGTGGAATTAGCTGAAAGTGTCTGAGAGAGGAATAAATTCCGTTTCCAGGTCAAAAGGAGGCAGCTTTTTTACCCTGCCTCTCGCCTCACCTTCCTCCACAAACATCTGCTCTCTATCCGAGTGCCGTCACGTATTACTTAGTGTCTGTTGAGAGAAAATCTTATATCTTTAGGTCATTGTGTTACACAACATAGATTGCAGCAGAAGACCACCCTGGGTGCCACTACTGTCAGCTAACAGGAAACGGAGCTACAATTCGTACAGGCTCACCAAAAACTGTACAACAAAAGATTGGAAAGGTTTGCCTGGTCTGATGAGTTAGATGGTTGGGTCAGAATTTGGTGTAAACAACATGAAACCATGGATCCATCCTGTCTTGTATAAATGATTCAGGAAGGTGGTGACAGTGTGATGATGTGGGGGATATATTCTTGGCACACTTTGGGTCGCTTGGTACCAAATGAGCATTATTCAAATACCACAGCCTACCATGTCCAGACACTATGATCACAGTGTACCCATCTTCTGATGGCTGCTTCCAGCATGATAACGCACCATGTCTTAAAGCTCAAATCATCTCAAACTTATTTCTTGAACATGAAGACGAGTTCACCGTACTCAAATGACCTCTACAGTCATCCGATCTCAATCCAATAGCACATTTGTGCTGCAGATCTGTCAGAACTGTGTGATGGCATCATGTCAGTACAGACTGACAATGGGTCTCTTATAACTGCGTGGAAACATTGTTTAACATTGCAGTATTGAGCTATAGTAATAGAAAAATAAAAAAAAAGGACTGAAATTGTTGGCAAATTGCATGAAACTCCAAAATCAAATTTCATTCTGTTGATGCACACTGCAAATATGTTTTATAATTACCGGTATTATGAAATATCCAAGAAAACAAAACTAAAGAATTGGATTTGAAATGAATGTTTCTTTTGCATGTTTCATTTAGCCTGATAAAAAAAAAAAAAAAGCTTGAATCGGTGTATTTATATTAAATGTTTCCATTCTGATACATGACATATCCATGAATGTGCATGTAGGACTAACATGCTGCTAAATTTGCTGAAACGCTATCAGTGATGGATCGGACGATCTCATTGGACAGCTCAGTGATGTAATATGTCTGCGAATGACTCTTCATCTGTTCATCACAGTGACAGCCTGACCGGGGTCGATACCTAACGTGATTAGTTTGTCCAGCTGGTATAAATGAATGAATGAATTTAGAGAAATATATCTTCTGACAGACTCAACTGGAAATGTAAACTCAATGAATGAGAAAAGACGACACGCACGCAAGCGAACACATCTCATCTGAAATAACACACGTAACATGTACAAGGACTACATTGTACTTATTTATATGGCTTTGAAGTAAAGTTGATCAAACTACAATAATCATTATGTCATATTTTCATTTTCACATGAAATTTAAAAGGATAAAAACATTAAAGTTGTTTTTTTAATTAGCAGTGATTAAACTAAAAACAGATCAATGATTCTATTTTTGATTGTTTTCTTGTAACAACACTCTCTGTAACAAGTGAATCTCCCCAGCTTTGGATTAAATTAAGTCTATGTCTGTGTCTATCAGCTTTTCAATCATTAGTTAGTAAATTAGTTAAATTTGTTTATTTTAATTAGTTTTCCTGTCAATTACCTAACTTGCAGGGACTCTGATCCACAAATATTTAGATTGATCTGTTGTTTAAGTTTCTTGTTGGGGGAAAATGGACTTAATGAAAAAATATTTAGCGTTTACAGATTGTGAGATTGCGCTGCTTATCTCAGAGCAAAATTTAAAAAAGGAATATCTTTGGGTTCTGGACTGCTTAGCAGGACATTCAAATACATTAACTTGGGCTCTGGAAAACTTTAACATTTCTCACACTTAAGAAAGAAATAAATCTCTACAGAAAAAAGATCATTAAACAGTGAGAAGAATTTCCTGCACTTCTACAGGTTTGCAACAATCAGGAATACACAGCAGACGTGCAGACAGACAATGAATAATTTATTGGGGATAAATATCCACGTTGTTTCAGCTGTCATGGCGAGGCTGGACTGACATGCAGAGCTTTGTGCTAGTAAACATAAATCTGCAATGTACAAAAGGAACCAAGATTGCAATTATTTTCTGCTGCATGTAATCACACTACATATCAGGTTTAAAGTAATACGTAACCTCATGATTTTTTTAAAGACTTAATTTAAACAAGTTTATAAAATGCCATTTAACTGCCCATAGAGTAGGCTGACATATTGAACCAGGTTGCTCAGCTCAGCATCACTGAAAACAACGTGAGATAAGAAACAAAGGGTTGTATTTGTAAAGCTGGAACGGCACAGTTTTGGATATGTTGCCTGTATTTTTGCTTGACTAAAATATACACCAATAAATTCCCATATTACATATTCTAAATATATATATATATATGCATATATGCAAGTATTATCACCTCATTTTGAGCTAACTTGCTAGTACATGAAAACATCTCTTAGATTTTATTCTCTGATGACCCGAACGCCTCGCAGTGAAGTAAAACCAAACGAGTCTCCTACACAAACACCGCCGCCCACCCGGTCCTGGTCAGCATTTTGTGATGTGTCTTTGTGTGTGGGTGTGTACATATAACCACAGGTCATTAAATGAGGCGAAGGCTGAGGTGGCTACAGGAAGCGGGAGGGCTCAAAAGGAAACAGTATGTGTGTAGATCAGATTCAAGGCTGAAAGATTTACGAGGAGCCGCTGCACCTCCCAAACACGCGTGCGCATGTGAGCTTCTCTTCATTAATTATTAAGTCTTCCATCATCCGAGTCGAGCTCAGGACATCCATCTTCATCTTCTTGCAAAGACAGCTGAAACGCTGAGAGTACCTCTGATCAATAAGCCAATAAACAGGTCTGCCCGGCCATCCAGGAAAATCTGGAAGAATTAGTCAATGGAAATCAAACGTGTATGAAATTTGACAGTGATGGAAGCAAATTTGCCTACTGTGCAAAAACCCCAGAGTGAGCGCTCAGCTGTTGTTACTGTATGTGCAGGATAGGCTGAAATCAACCATGGGCAAAAGAGAAAGGAGCACTGAGACGGAGTGGTGGTCTCACACGGACATACATGCACACACGTGTGAAAGTCAAGCCGAGGAAACGACTGTCTGGGGGACGCCCCTTAAAGGAGACATAAATAGATTAGGATTGCTGGTCTGGAGCCAAATTTCCACTCCTGATATTCCCCAGGAAGGAAAGGAGGATGTCCAACATGTCAGACACATAAAAGCACCATGAGAATTAAAAATCTGTCTATGAGGACTTTTTCTCTGAGCTGAACTGAGTTGATTCAGTCAGCCTCTAGACATTAATACACAGCACAGACACATTCATCAGGCCCATTCCCCCGCGCCCCCTCCAAATCACCCTCCCTCTGCCTGGTTCCCCCTTCTCCATGGCAACACAAAATGCCACAGTGATGATGTCACCCTCTCGCATAATAAACCAGGCATTACCTCATCACCTTCTGCTCACCCTCAGTCTCACTCTATTGGGTGGTACCCGGAAATCAGCGCAGCCAATCAGGCTTCAACCCGCTCCCCTGACCGTGGCAGACTCACCACACATCCTCACTCACGCTGACCCCTCGTGTTTTCCGCTACTCTTAAGGAATCGAAAACCAGCAAAGAAAGAGTGCTGTGCATTTTAAACAGTAAATATAATGATATCGTCCTGAGGCTCAACTCTGCTGAACAAGTGTTTCAGCCTGTGGGAGAGACTCTTTATTCCAGGCCCAGCGGTCTATTCAGCTGGTAAACAGGAGCTCTGGCAGACTGTGAGTGAATGGAGTGCACGGCAGCAGTTTCCTTTGTGACTGCTAAGCCACGCAGACTGACCGATTGTCAGCACAGTCAGCCCGCTGGCGGTCTCACTTGTTCCATCGGGGGGAGATGATAAAAGGTTTTTGGGAGCTTTGGGAGAGCTGTTTAGCATCTCTCATTTATTAGCAGGTTTCTTTTACAGACCAACTCTGAGCTTAAACACTAAAACGTGAAATGAAACCAGTTAATTGCTCAGTAGTTATAACAGTGCCTCACTGAACTTGTTCATTTGGACACTTACCGAGCTCAAAGTATGAGTCAAACACCATTATTTTGCTGAATTATTAACAACTACGTGGACCAATATAAGGAAAACACAAAGACTTTTTAATAGGATTCATGCAAAAATTGTTTTATCCATTTTGTGTTTTTCTAGCATGTGTTTAACTGGTACCGTTTTAAAATTTTAAGGACTTTGCTCATGTAGAATACTACGTCAGCTAGTTCCCCACTTCTAATCTTTTAGGGTAAATATCTGGTACCATGGCTGTTTGAATGTGGACTCTCAGGCTTGTTGCATATAACATATTTGAATGTTTGCAGATTTGGAGACCTGCTAAAAAACTCCACAAATTTGCAGGTAGTCGACTCATATTTTGTTCACAGCTTCTCATAAACAAAATGATGATATTTTCTCTCATTTAAACAGCTTAAACATAAGCAGATTTAGATTTGGTACATGGTGTCATACCAGGAAAGTATCACACTGAAGTGATACTTAAAAATGAAAATGTGTTTTTCTGTATTCAAACTTTAATGTCTGTGAAACGATTCACCCATTTTAGACAATTTCAAAGAAAATATAACAATAATAATATTAGTATAATATTAATAATAATAATAATAATAACAATAAACCAACTCAATATATTATTTAGAAAACTATATTGGGACTGTAGGGACCTGAAATTTTGCATAATTCCTTATAGAAAGTGTATCTTTCCCCTGGAATATTTTAAATTTGATGAACTGAGACAGAATCAACCCAGGTAATGATGCTGCTCCACTTTACTGAACCTGAAATCGGTCCTTCTTGGCTCCCCTTTTAACTAATACACTCAAGCAGGTGTACACAAACATACAGTTAACAGCACATGCACACTTCATTTAAAAGGATTTACTTGTTTGTCTCATCTTAGTCTATTATTTTTTTTGACTTTATCAGTTCAGTTGTGTGTTTTTGTTTGTTTCATGATATCAAAATGATATATAAAAAAAAAATAAACTAGTGAATAATACAAAAAAAGAGGTTGCCTTCATGGACGTATCAGTAGGGCAATTTTATAGTGTCTGTTTTTGAACTCATTAATTACACGATCATGTCATTGTTCCTGGTTTGGTGTCACATGCGTGAACCAAAACAGAGTTTTATTGTCTCCCCAACAGACGGTGATGTGGGTAAGGCATCACTGGTGGGTGTGGACGGCCAGGTGACAGTTGACAAAAAAACTAGAACCTCTTTATTCTTGTGAGCTTATTTTTTTGTCCCTGTAAAATGATGAAGGTCAGATATGAAACTGGCAGGACTCATTTAACAGTGACAAAATGTGGGCCTTAATATTCTTCATCTTTTTTAATCCCATTCAGGGTTTAAGTCTGGACTCCATCTCCTCCAAACAGAACAAAATTGAATTTTTAAAGTGTGATTAAAGCACAGAAGTGAGTGCCAAAGGTTAGAGCTGGGAAAAAGGCTATTAATAAAAATGCACCCGTCACACAGGACGACTTTTTCCTCCCCTGCTGCAAATATTATCGGCAGGCATGAACTCCAGATATGAATCTGAAAAGGTGCAGGCAGAGGAAAGTGACTCAAATTATGTTTTCTAGGTTTTTCAAAAGGTACAATTGTGCTCATGAAACAACACAGGAACTGTTAAATGTTGTCCAATATCCTGCAGAAATACCACATCAACACCTAAGAGCTTCCTGTGATAGTCTCAAGGTTGTAAAGAGGAAACAATAAATTACTTTCTACTTCCTTAAAAGAGAAAGTCATTACAATTTGAGTAAATATTGGAAGAAAAACTGTGCAAACATCACAAAAAATAAGTTGCATCACTAAACGTCTTTTTTAGAGAAACAAACGTGGTGAAAAAAATATGAAAACACACTAACGGAGCAACAGAGTAAGTAAAAGATTTAATTCTTTCACAAAGAAAAACTAATCATAAAATCAAATGTAAAACCATTAAAACTGACTTTATTTTCCCCGTTTGACCAATGTTTTAGGGCTCAGACGCATCCCAACATCATCTCTGTTCTTAATGAGAGGACTGAGTGTCCTCTCAGAGTGCCTGTTCTTCTGGATAATGCATGCATTATCTTCTGAGACACAAACAGCCAATAAATAAATAAATGTGCTAAGGCCAGAAACTGCATTCTCATCTAGTACGTGACTCACAAAAAAAACACGACTTTACTCGAGGGTGGTGACGTAAGCACGTCTATCCGCTAAAAAAAAACGGCGTTGAGCTCGCGGCGTCAGTCACATGTGGGACAGCAGCGTTTGATTCATGGTGCCACTTTTAAAAGAGGGAAGTCAGGAAGTTCAGGGGCTTTTACATCCAGAGAGAAGGAAGTGTGAACGACACCGAGGACTGATGTGTGCCGGCACTTTGGAGAAGTAAGAGATAATTTAAGAGAAATGAGTTAATTTCCGTTACTGCATCACCCTCAAGTGCATGCCTAAAGACTGTTGGTCAGAATATATACAAGTAACGTAGTTCATGCATAGCAGAATACACAGTGCTGCTTTTCATGTCAGCACAGAGAAAGTGAAAGACACTGCTGAACCAACCACCACACTTTCTCTTTTGGGGTTAATTTACTGCCTTTTTTGTCCAACAATTGATTGGATTTTGAACTGCACAAATGAAAAAAATATATGGATGAATATTAATAAGTCACTAGTTACAGGTTAATTTTTAGGACAAATTTAGACATAAACTCAATTTTATCTTTATTCTTAGTCCAATTTTTGACAGAATTAAGCAAATACATATGATTAACCTGTTCCAATAATGAATCTAACTATTTAATTATTGTAACAAATGATTTAAAAAGCAAAAATTAAGATTTTGAGTTTTTACATGATGGTCATATACTTTTGAACTGTTAGTCTAACAAAAAACCCCATCCTGCTTTAAACGGTTTTTGTATGTTTTATACTTCAAACAGAGTCATCAGATTGGAAAATAATAGTTTGTCAAGTTAAATAAGGTCAAATAACGTTTTGAAAACTGCAACTGACAAATAACACCAATAAAAAAAACAGCCAGAACAAAAAGTTCACTCTGTGCTCAGAAAAATGTAAATATTACTCTTGTTTAGTACTATGAACTAAACAAGAGTTTTTGAATAAGTTCGGAGCACGACTTACATCCAAGCTAAAGCTCAGTTTCGCTCACATTGTTATCATCTATAAACATAGACTAATGGGTGCACTCACACTCTGGGCTGCCTGCTGCGTTGGTTCTTTGCTGACATGTCACCCGAGGGAGCAAACATGTTGTTTAGACAGCCCGAAGACAGACTCATGTCAGCAGCTCTGATGTTTGACTCTTTAAGCTCGCCCGGCTTCACGGCTTTGCTGTCACAAGCGTCAGTGTCTCTCCCTTCCTCTGCTTCCTCTCTGACTGCAGCTGTGCACAGAGAGGGTCACACTTCTTTATCAGCCACTTCCTGCTCTCCCCGCTCGTCCTCTGGGAGCACACTCGACCCTGTGACAGCGGTGGCTTCGCCCACGGCGGCCCTGCCTTCCTCACACCAGCTCATTTCTTCTGTTTAAACTTCATGAGGCAAATTTCCTGCACTCGTCAATCCATTTAAAGGCTGTGGTGGAGCAAATCAAATTTTCCTCTTATCCATCATCTATTAAACCCTTCCACCGCCTCTCAAACTATTAGATTTAGCAACCTCTTCACAAGAGCACAGGAGAGCTTTTGTTTTATGAAGGATGGGGTGAGGTGAAGAGGAAGCAGAGTAAGGTGTAACATCAGCAACCCCTGGAAGCTGGTTTTCACCCCAGAAAAAGAAAGAAAAAAAATTGCCATCCAATTCAAAATTTCAGGTCATCACCTTAAAATGTTGACTTAGTAACTTAAAATTTCAATTTCATTTCTTAATTTGGAGATATTTCCTCAGAAGTTTGAGACAATAAGTCAAAAAGATTGAAGTAACTAATGCCAAAATTTGAGATAATAACTTAAAATTTTGACTTATGCTGGCAAATCGGCAGAGAAAGCTTCCAAGGTAACCACATTCAAAACAGTCAGACAGCAGAGCCTTTGTTGATGAGCTAATATCAGCTAATCAACATATTTCGGAGGTAGTTCAGAAATAAAATCAGTCACAGTTATTTCACACACCAAATTAACTTCAGCACATATACAAAACAAATTACTGTTCCTGCAGGAAACAGAAGCAGGTTAGCATTTTTTAATTCATCTGTTTTTAACAAAACAAACCTCATGTTCTTATTTTGAAAGTGCAGTCTCCGCTTGCTCACTGGTCAGCCCCTCACTGTGGAGGGGCACATTTCAATTGTTTGACAGAATTATTGTTTTGGAGTTTAGTAGTGTTATTTTTGAGGGGGTTTTCTGTTTGGTTTCATGTTCTCAGCTTTTTCTTTATTCCAGTAAAAGAGTTTTTGTGTAATTTGTTGTGGTTTTGAACATAAGTCAAATTTCAGTTTCTGTTCAAGTTTTCTGTTTTGTTATTTTCGATTAGGATTACTGCTCTAACCTCCTCGATGTTTTATAGTATTAGTATTTTATTGATATTTTTATGGGGGTTAGTTTAGTTCATTGTCTTTTCTGAGGCCTGTACTGCAAAGTAAATTCAGCATAACTAGGGTAGATTTCTGTTATCTGGAGTCGCTCACCCTAAGATTAGATGCAGTAATCGTATCTGCTTCGTGCGTTAACCCAGGGTTTCTCCTTCATGTTTACATGAAAGAGTCGGTGATGGCAGTGTGACAAAAAAATCACAAATATGGATAATTAAACTGTAAGCAGAGCAGCTGATTTCACAAAGGAAAATGAAACTATTATTTTAATATGAAGAGGTTAAATGCATAACTTGACCGAAAGGAGCAATACGAAAGAAAGAGCACCATGCAGTATTTAATATTTAAGTACTAAATGAACACATGTGCACTTTAAGCGCTTTGTCTGATGAAGCTGTAAAAAAGCGACTACTTTAAGACAGTTTAACTTATCTGAAGCCAGAAAAGAGGCAAAAACGCTGACTCATTTAAACAAGGGATAATCCGATGAATTATTATCAGGGGCTTCCTTAAATTCAGGTTTAAAAAACAGTTTTACTTTTGATTTTTTAAGCCGCAGTCTCTGTGGTGTAAGGGAAAAATTCAAACAAACATTTTCCCTTCATTAGTTATAATTCGGAGTGATCTAAATTACTTATTTTACTTCATTTCCAAATAAACATTACTTTGATGAATATTAAAAACATTAATACGTTTAATGGCTTGTAGTTAATTTCATGCTCTCCCCGGCACTGAAAAATTCTCCTTCTGCTTTACCAGGTTAAACCTTCACTGACATTTCTCAGTTTATCTTGTGGTGAGTTCACTAGTCCAACAAAAACACGCTGAACATCTCAGTGCTTCATGAGTTTTAATTATTCATTTATTCATTATATCTTAAAAGGACCATAAAGAGTCAGAAGGCAGTGAGAGCCCCTTTGTAAATTTCAATTTTCAGATTTGGGGAATAGGATGTTTTCTGCTCTTTTCTGTCACAGTCCCGAGTTTGTCTTGTAGTCTGATTCACCAGCTTACAGTAAAGCTAAAATCTGAATTTTCTAATCTTTCTAAAAAATAAAACAGCTGTAAACTAAGTTCATTAAATCTGATAAAGCCGAACTGAAAATCAATATTTATTTTTCACTCTGAACACTCGCCTGCTGCTGCAGTCTCTCTGCAATGCGCTGCAGCCCCTTCCTGATCACAATAAAACCATTTCTGCTCTACAATCACTCCCCCAACTGTCGCCCCAAAGGACGACAAGGCTTCTGCTTATTTAGCACTTCAGATAAAATCCACTTCATTCATACACCACATCTACAGGAGATGTGCACGTCTGATCACCTGCAGTGTTTTTTTTCCCTGATGTTGATAGTGCACAAATACTTATGTGTTTCCACACTCAGTTATCAACAAACATGGAGCTTTTATGATGGTTTAAGGATGGATGAGTATACTTTAAGCCTGCTGCTCTGCCTGCCTGCACTGTGGGGCTCACACATTTACGTCTCCATCTGTCCTGCACTCTTACTCACAACTGCAGGACAAACATTACAGCCAAAATCCAATTTTAAAAAGTGATTGAGATTGTTTATTGGCAGCAGCGCTCTGCGATAGTGAGTGATTGTGTCAGTGACAGAAAGCACGAAGAGGCTGCAGTGACTCAGCTGCTTCCACCTGCAGATGAACTCTGCCTGGTAACAAAAGCTCCAGAATGCGACGGAGACTCGACGTCAAGTAGTGTTGTGTCTACACATAACAGACAACTTAGCAAAGAATCAATTTTAAACTGTATCTTTTGACACTTTGACACTAGCAGCCTGTGACAAAAACACACATTTGTTTTCATTTCTTTCTACGGAATCAGGTCATCTTGAACATGCCTACAGGCCTAGAAACATTGAGTTTCTGTGACTGACTGATTAAACATTTGTTTTAATATCTTGATGCATGCTCAATCATATAGGTAAGGAAAACATAGAAAGCTGATTCTGTTCATCTGGATGTTGCATTCTCATTGGGAGGACAAAACCAGTTGTACCTAATAAAGTGACTGCTGAGTGTATACCCACACAGAAATTTGAAAAGGAATGAGACGTGGGAAAATACACACAGCTGAACACAATCAAGCAATGAAGGGAAGACACAGAGGAGGCAAAAATGAAACAGGCCATGACAGAGAGCAAACTATGAAGTAAGACAAAGATGGCTAATCCTAGCCCAAACCAATATCGCTGCAAACCGTGTAATAGACATGCTGGTCCACTGTCCATTGTACGCGCATGCAGAATTTGCAGTAAGCTACAGTAACAGCAAAAGGAAGCAATTTTATTTCACGCCAACATGAAAATAATCACAGCAGAGTGTTTAAACAGACATTATTAACACATTTACACTTAAACACATGTTAGCCTCCTAGCTTAATAGTTTCCAGCCCTAGAATTTACTTAATCCGGTTTTTGCTCTGTGATCAAGGGGGTCACAAACCTGGATAAATGAGAAGGCTTGCTTCAGGATGGGCGTCTGACGTAAAATCAAATATGCGGATCATATTTAAAAAAGAAAGCCTGTAACACACATCTCTGAGTAACACATTACAACCAACATGTTTGATTAAATGAAACATAACAGAAGTTTCAGATCAGTATAGATGAATAAATATTGTGGATGCATTACTGTTGCAGAGTCTGTTTTGCTGTTCAGCTTTGATGCAAATGGAAGGCAAAAAAAAAAGAAGAAAAAACAGTTCATACTGAGAGCCTGACTGCGATTTCCCATGAAGCATAACTCCTGCTGTTTTCAAAGAAAAACTTTTTGGGTCAGGATTTAAGCTCCAGTAGGTCCTTGTCCCACTCTTCACTTTCTCACAAATGTTCAGCCCTCCTTTACCGTGAAAATCCATTTCTCTCTGAAGATCCTGTTCTAATTTCTATCCATTTTTGCTCTTGAAGGGGGAAAAACTCTCTTTTTACAGACTTCCTTCACACACACACACACATACACACGCACACACACAGCTTCCCTCCTGTTAATTCAACAGTTGTGGTGTGTGTAGCGTCACTACACGGTGGAGGAGCAGAAGGGCTGAAAGCTGCAAGTTGATATCTGACACCTCAAACAAGTGTGATGGAGCTGACACAGAGCTCATGTCTGAAACAGCAACACGAGGCTCTTGACAGCAGATAACACTTAATGAAAAAAAGGAATATAAAGTAGTGCTTTTACTTTAAAAGTCTGGGTGGAAAAAAAGCATGCACAGAAACTTGCTGCAGCCCTTCACAGTCAGATGTAACTCTCTATCTGTGCTCACCGTGCATATAGATACCACAAACCATTGTGGACTCAACCCTATGCCAGGATGCACTCCTCAGATTTCCCATTCAGATATCTGGCCAGGGGGAAATCATTAATGACCCACTGAGAGCTGAGTTTCAAGCCAACTCGCTGATTAGCTCAGATGAGCCGGCAAAAAGAGGCAAGACTCGAAGACGCAGCTGGACATTTACTACCTTTTTTACAGCCAGTCAAAATCAATAGACAATAGAGTTGATTCAATGCAACTATTAAAAGCTACTATCAGTGAAATGTGGCTTTGTGATTACATGTGATGCCGGCTAACAATCACAAAAAAGTGGTCTCCATGCAAACTTTTGCATTGAAGATAAGATACAGCTGCACTGTGCCACCTGTAACCAGTGGACGCACTGTGAGTTTACTCTGGGATATTTGAATATTAGCTGATTCTTCAACCTTTACAATTTTGAGTTGAAAAAATTAGAACTGGTATTATAGGAAACACCAATCACACACATCAGACCCTCTTTTTAAAAAAATTATGTCTACACATGTGGTGAAAAATGACTGATCAAAATGAGTTTGAATGAAAGAAAAAAATGTGGTATTAGAAAGATGTGACCTCTGCAACAGCAACTCCAGATGACACTACATTACTCACAGACTGACATTAAAAGACATAACCAGCAGGACCTCTATGCCTGTCAATACCTTCGATTTGCTATTTCTCTAAGTGGCCTTTTACTATATTGAAATACCCTCAAACCTTATTTCGAATAATAAGAATAGGTGAATTAATCACTTTTTGTCTTTGTCTAATATTACCTAAATTGCCAAATTGTCTATGAAACATGGTCTATACAAACAGTCCACATATTAAATACAGTTTCTACCAACCTGTCAGTGCAAAGTGGTGGGCAGCTATCAGCCATAGGTGTATAAAATCAAGCACATAGCCATGGGGTCTGCCTTTACAAACATTTGGGAAAGAACTGTTTGTTCTGAAGAGCTCTTTGAATTTGGGCTACTAAGCACTGGTTTTATAACACGCCACCTCTGCAACAAGTCATTTTTGTGAAACTCCTTCCCTCCTAGATGGAGCGATCAACTCTAACTGGTAAGTTTTTAGGAACTCCATCATGAAGTTACACAGTACGTAAAGGGTACAATGCACCTCTCCAACAGTCTGTTGACCCAATAACTACAGATATCCTGGCATTAAAATCAGCATAAAACCCGTGTGCCAGGAGCTCCATTGAAAGGTTTTCACGGCCAATCAACTGCTGTTGATATGACCTTTCTGTGGCCCAGCACATTTGTATAATATATGAGGATTATGCTATAACAGACTAGGAAAAGGTCTTAGGGTGGGTGAACTACCAAGTACCCCACTTTCACTTCTAAAAATGGGGCAGAGATCTTGGGGAGCCCTGTTCCTAACAGCATTACAAATTGCCATAAATACTGAGCACAGGAGTCTGTTTGAATTGACTCACTTGCAGCCAGCCTCAAGTGGGCACTAGATGAATTGTAGCTTTTGTCTCTTCTGTGTTGGCTCTTCCTTTTCATGATAGCGCACCTGAATCTCTGAATACATGTCGGTGTCTGATTTGCATTCAGGGGTAATGTAGGCAGTGTGGTTGGAAAGAGGAATAAGAAAGTATGGAACAAAAAGAAAAACCTAAAACAGACTAAAAATACATCTGTTCAAACTGCCGAGGATGAGTTATAGTACATTTGGAGGAAGTCACATCTGGTAGTCACATCTGTTATACGTGACCATCACTGACCCCGTCTGACCTATAGTGCTTATTTTTCCTTTAGTTTAGAAATTTTTAATCCTGACGTCCGTACAGTTATTTATTTATTTAATTTCTATCTCTGTGTAAATAATTGCTTGCATGTGTTTATATGTACTGTTCTGCCTGAGCTGCTTTCTGTCTTGGCTAGAACCAACTCAGAAAGGATATTTTCATTCTCAGAACTCCCATTTTCCTAATTAATTTTAAAATAGACAAACAAGATAAAGTAATAATCATTTCTTAAGAAGTGATCAGAGGCACAGAGGCTGACTTGTGAATCTTTGAGTGGTTAAACTTCATGAAGTCTCCTTAGCAAGTGGCTGTTTGTTCTCCTGCTTCTCACAAACAAGGTTATCTCCATTAAAGATGTGAGATGAGCACAGACGAGAGAAAGAGGAGGAAACGTTACGTAAGATCATTAGTAACAAAAGCAGCAGTTTGTCCTGTTAATAAAAAAACCCTAAAAACTAAACAGTCATTTAAAAATAAGCCCACTTTCAAAGTTAATAACCTCCACTCGCTAAACTAAGTGAGAGTCCTGGACCGTTTATATCCAGTTTAGGTTAATTAGGAAAATATTGGACCAGAAAAAAAGAGGAAGAGCCCAGAGAAGATTAATGGATGTAGTGACAGAGTACATGCAGAGGGTTGGTGCGACAGAGGATTTTAGGGACAGGGTGAGACAGAGGCAGATGAGCCGCTGTGGCGACCACTAAAGGGAGCAGCCAAACGGAGGAGGACAAGAAGAAGAAGAAGGGCAATATACAGAATTAATAAGAATTAATTCCTAAAGGGAAATTCCCCCAGAAATCTGCGTGATTATTTCTGGTATTTCATAAAAACACATTTTTCCTCGGCTCTGCTTTGCTGAAGGAATCGATCACGATTAGTGCATCTGAAACATCCGCGACTGCGAGTACTCCAAGCTTTGTACCACATGATCCGAGGCAGCTGCATTGACTGAAGGTTTAGTGACGCCTGCACTTTAGCCTTCTTTTAAACTTAGGACAGCATGCAGCCTTAACATAAGAGCTCCTAATGAAAGACGTTTACAGAGAGGATGAAAAGTAACAGGAGACGAACAACACTCTATGCTTTCCTTTCAGACCTTAAAGTCTTTTGTGATAGCTAGAAGCTTGTTTATACAGAAGAGGACTGACCTATTAAATATTAAATCTATTTAATGAATGAATGGATCTGGACTCTAATGCAAGATCCAACATTTGATATTCAGTGGTAGAAATGTAAAAAACTTCCATGTTTTGTCTACCAGGATAGGACCGGTTCTGTTTATGAAAACCAATTAAAATTCAAAAATGTTAATAGATTTCTTTCACACAGAGACACACAGTCTCTCTGCCCACACACAGCATGGTGCAGTGCAATTTACCAGAATCTGAGTCTGAAACTAAAACCTGCCTATTCATCTCTCCGAGTCTGTGAGCTGTGTAAATGTTCGTCCTGGTGGCGGCTTTAAGTTTGATCCAAGAGTTCAACCAACGTATGCTTCATCGGAGTAACAACAACTCCCTTTGATCGATTAGGGGAAAAAAAGTCTTGAGCAACTTTAGGTATGTGGGTGCCTCAATCTGTGAGTTGTTCCAGTTTGTGTAAACCATAAAATTGCGTAACAGATTAGATGTGTGCACTGTGGTCACGCCAGCATCGAATCCATCCAAGTTATATGGTTTAATAAAATAATCAAATTACAGCATTTACATTTATGTTAGAATACTTTTAATTAAGTGCTTACTTACAATGAAAATTTAAAAAAAAATCTTGTTCATGACCTGTGTAGTATGTTAACGCTACTGGAAGTAAAAATAACGAACTCCAATTTTTTAAACACAACTCTGACTTGTGTTATGAGTATGAATCTCTGAATTAAATAACATTTTATTTATAAAGCCTTGCACACTAGGGGGCAGTTACCTTCTGGGTAACTGCAATTATACAGAAGGGGGTTAAATCATTCAGGTAAAAAAATGCAACAGTTAATAATGTTAAGTTAGGCTGCATAATTAATAGTCAAATGGGACCAGAACTGCATGAAGAGGCAAAGTCAAAGTTTGGACTTGTGAGTATTGTGAGCGCACAGCTGTGGAGAATTCGTCAAAAACTGTTTAGGTAATGTGGCGCCAAGTACCAGCTTATTGTAAAGCTGTTACAGCAATTCCTGATCACATGACCTCAGAGGCCTACTGGGGACATATGGATGTAAAAGTTGTCTGATGTCTGCTGGTGCTTGTCCACAGAGAGCTTCAGAGACAAAACCAGAATCTTAAAGTGGACTCTGAAGTTAATGGAGAGCTAATGCAACTGAATTAGCAACAGTGTGACACATAAGTACTTAGAAAAATAGTTAAAAGTCTTGCAGCAGTGATGAAATCCAGATGTGATGAGTTCAGAGCATGACGCAATGGAACTCAGCTTGGCGGTATTTCTTAAGTGATTAAAAACAGGAGCGAACCAGAGATGTAAAGTAAGCATCCAGAGCGAAAGCTGAGTCAAAGGTCACCCCAAGGTTCCTGATAGAAAATGTAGCAAAATGTGGCCAGGGGACCTAGTTTCCATTAAATCTGTCAGGAGCACAAACAAGGACTTCTGTCTTCTCTTCATTAAGTTGGAGAAAAAGGTTCAATATCCAACTTTCAATGAAGCCTAAGCACCTGTGCCAGATCTGTAGCTTAAAACATTGTGTGGCTTAAAACAGAGATACAACTGAATGTTATCCGCACAGCAATGATAAGAAAAGTGCCTAAAATGTACTGAAGGGGGTGAAAATATAAAAGAAACAGTAAAGGCCTAAAACAGAAACTTGTGGTACACCATAGACAAGAGAAGTGGAAAAGGACTTGAATTATTACCCTTCTGAACTTTTTTCATACACGATGAGTAAAATAACTACATAAAAATAATCGAGTACACATATGTTGTGAGCAAAATGTTAAAGGAGGTCAATTACAAAATGTGATTGCTTAGGGTTCGAGTTGACTCGGCTCTCAGAGGGTTAAATCGCATTTTTCAGAGGCATACATTTGACTAAGAGCCAGCCAGGACTTGTTTAAACCGTTGGTGACTTTGTGCCTCTGTGTATCTGCATCTTTCGCAATTTCTTTACTGTAAAAGTGTGATGATGTTGTCATTTTACAGGTCAAAACTAGGGAGTGTCTAGAGAAGATGTCCTAACAGCCACAATGCCAATGTCTGTCTTTGGAAATATTATTCTGGTCCCCTTTACTCAGTGTTTGTGAGTTAGTTCACACCCATTTTTAAACTTCAAATTTTCATTTTGACCTCAGCTACACACCTGTAAAGTTTCATTACTGCATCATGTGAAGGTTTCAATATTATCACTTGTCTGATGCAGCTCAGCAGTCAGGACTACTTTAGGTTTGTTACAGGATTCATCAAAAACTAAAAGTAAAAGAAAACACAGCAAAATCTGAAACTTTACCTTTTACTTTTACCTTCACCCACAAAAAGGAAACATTTGTGAGAAAAAAAACCCAAACAGATCAGATTTAAGGAGATTTTCTTAGACAGGGTGGTCGGAGGAGGATACTTGTGTTAGCATGACAGTGAAGATAAGATTAAACAAGGAACAAGATGGGATTATGTCCAATAACATGAAAACTTCATGTTTTCAGGGAAGTTAGCTCCTCAAAAAAAGAAACCAACCCACAAGCAGGCACAGACATGCCTGGGAACGAGTCTGTAACAGTAGCGCTTCACTGTGATGTCAGCTATTTCCAGGAAATGCTAAAGCACAAAGCCAACATTGAAACCATAAAAAACTACAGCTAAAACATGTTAAATAACCTGCCAGCTATTTCTCCCGTTTGATCTCTATTACGGTTTCTCAAGGTGATATGAATAAACAGCTTTATCTAATATCCTGAAGCTGATCTCTTTTTTAATCACACAGTGATGTTAAAAAAAATAACGTTTCTCACGGGACTCTCTGCAGTCCTGTGAGAAATAAGTACGCCCCATGATTCACTAGCTCATTAAACCACCTTTAGTAGCAGTAACTTTAGCAGTCTCTCACATGTCTCTTCTTAACAAGGTTCATTGAAGTTTGCAGGCATTTTTTAATGCACAGCTCTCTTAAGGTCCCGCTACAACATTTCAGTTAGGCTGAGGTCTGGACTTTGCTCCTGTGCTTGGAATCACTGACCAGTTGCACAACTCAATTTGAGTCAGTATTTAGCTGTTGGGTGGATGGCCTCATATTTGACTCGAGAACACTGTACAGTGGAGTTCATCGTCAGTTTAATAACTACAAGGTGCCATCCATCACCGTGCCTGTTTGCTGGTATGAGGTGTTAGTCCATTACGGCCAAACGGCTTCTCACTTTGGTCCCATGTGCCCAAAGGACATTGTTCCAGAAGTCTTGTGATTTGTTTAGATTAAACCTTTCAAACCTAAGACACGTTTGGCTTAGGTTTGAGTTAAAAACACACACTGAATGCTTCAGACCTGTAAACTGATGATCAGACAGTGGATATGATTAGCAACATCTGGCTGCTACTTAGCCTCTTATTTTCCTGTGGAACCAGTAAATAATAAAAGGGGAGGTTTCACAGGATTGTGGATCAATAGGACTTTTAAACACTGAAAACAGCAAATATTTGGTATTTTTATTTTATTTTATTTTATAGGGTACTTTTATGCCTTATATGTGCAACCATTAACTCACTTCACTCACTCCTTCACTGCCCTTTAAAGCACTTGTAATGAGTGACATATTAATTACAGTAATATACCATTCAGCAGACACTTGGTAACCAGCTGTTGAACACAGTGAAACATTTAGCAGCTAAACGATAGGCAGAATTTCCCCTCGGGAATTGGTCGAGTCTATGAACAGCGCTAAATGCCAGTGAACTTATGACCTATATTTGCTAGAGCTGGATGGACTTGTAGGATGGATAAATAAGCAAGCAAGCACTGTGATATTTCAGTGTTGTTTCCAAGGAGCCAAAAACTCAGCTAGGTTTAAAGACGTGTGTACTCTTAAAGTCTGGGTTTATATGTTGAGTCTGGTTTGCTGTTTGTGCTGAACAGTACCTGAAGCAGACGGTATGCCAGTCATTGTTAAGGGCCTGGAGGTACTGCTCATCGTAGATCCTCTGTTTGCATCCCGCGCACACGGGCAAACTTCCTCCAGCTGTAATGACAGGAGACAGACGTGCTGATATCACCATATTAAAGCTCATTACACATAAAGTTATAAATGGTTCTTACAAAGAGATGTGTGTTTGTGTGTCTGTCTTTGTATCATCTCCGTCGCTTATCCGGCTATGTAAATGATCACTGCTGGTTTATAACCCAGCTCTAAAAACACACAAATCAAACAAACACAACACACAGCCTCTCCTCCATCTTTACCACCAGAGCAGAAACAGAGGGCCAGTTTTAATGAGCCTACAGCTCAGCAGGGGGGAAACCACTAATTTGCTGTATCGCCCTATTTAACAGAAAAACTCTTTGTTAATAAATCATAACATTTTGCTTGGAATTATAGGATAATATTAAAACTTTGGCAATGGGAAAAGTGGAAGGATCATGACCAAAATGGCATAAAACATCCAGGTTTACAAAGGTACTTATGATCAGTTTGGAAAAGTAATAAAAGGCTTTTATTTTACTTTTCCAAACCTACCTTGGGGGCCTCTACTTGGACGTTATATCGCTTTTTTTCTAGTCACAAACTTTCCATTTTCCTAGATGTCATTTCCCTCCCAAGATCTCTGGCAGGATGAGGGTTATGTAAATTACTCCTGTTATTTTTTTTTTAATTCAGTCTTTGCTTTGCCCTTTTAGGCCAGTTTCAAAATTAAAAAAAAAAAAAATTAAATGCTGGTAGCTCAACAACTGTTTTTAACTAGCAAAAATTAAATTGTCTAATTTTTTCCACATTCAATCAGTCTAGCATTATTTTAAGGGAACACTTCTGTTACTCACATGGGTAGTATTGCAGTCATTAAGGCCCTGCCCACTTGTATACGGGAATTTGTCAAAATGTTACTTTTTCAGTGTGTTTCAGTGTGTTTTGGCCACCTGCTGACAGTTCTTCACATGTTTTTTTGCGTTTTGTGTGGATGGAGATAGTGTCACGGCTGGGGCAGCAGTCGTGTGGTGTGGGAGGAAGGATCCAAATGCAGACAGTATGGGAGGTGCGAGTGAGTTTATTTACAGTGAACAGTAACAAAAGGCAGGAGCAAAACTAAACATAAACCTAAACTGGGAAAACTAACAATAAACTAAACCCGAAACCAAAACTCACAAAACACACGGAGGGGAACAGGTAAGGAGGCAACACCGGAGATGAGGAGCAGAGAGACGCTGAGAATACCAGGAAGTCACGGAATGACACAGAGTACGCAGAATACGCAGACGAACCGACGAGGACCACAAGCAAGCACACACAATAAATACACGCCGGGAAATGGAGAAATCACACACAGGAGGGAGGCACAGCTGACACCAATCACACATGACGAGAGAGAGACCTTCACAATAAAACAGGAAACACAAAGACACGAAGAGGGCACAGAGGAAAGAGCACTTAAACACTAAACATAAGAACAACCCTAAGAATGAATACAAAATAAAGATAAACACAAGATGAAGGAAAAGAAACACAAAACACTGGGTCACCGACCCAGGATCATAACACATTATCT
>VUQR01003117.1:13096-23238 GCA_015108515.1 Hemichromis elongatus
CCCTTGCTGTTTTTTTTTTTTTTTTTTTAGCCAACTTCAAGAACGTGATGCCAAACTTGCCCTTCTCGTAACTCAGCAGAGACTATGTGTGTTCTTTTCCAAGATCAGCAGTAAGAGGGAACGCTGTTTGGTTTTAGCTCTAATGAAGCTGTTTCCTTTTACCTCATTGCCCATTTGAATAAAACTTGTTTGTCTGTGAGCTTTCCGTGAATTAATAAAGTCAGTTATTCTTAAAACATGTTTTGTTTTTTTTTGTCTTTTGTTTTTTAAATCTCAACATATGCTGATGGGCTGCTTTTTGACCGAATAAAAGACATTAATGACCAATGACTGGCATTGGATACGTGATTTTAAAATATATTTGCTGGCAGTTGAGTCCACTGTGGGTGAAATGTATTTCAACACAAGGACAAATCAGCACTTCCCGCAATGAGTGGACTTTAACACACTTCACTGGTGTGCCAGGGTCATGACTACACTGTTGCACACCACCCAAAAAAAAAAAAAAAGGAATTATGCAATGTTTTATATAAAACATCTCTGGGGACACAACTTAGTTTATATTTTGTATGTAATGGACAAAATGTTTGTAAAGCTCTTTTAACAGAGCCCGCATGGTGCGTCAAACACAGGGCTGCAAACCTAAAGCTTAAAGCAATGTCATTCCTTGGATCCACAGCTGGCCACTCAGTCAGTCAATTTAATCCTACCAAATATGAATCTGTTCATATTTGCAAAATTAACACGTGTCGTTATCTTTCACAAATCAATTTCAGAAATGGAAAAATTTGAATATGAATGGTTTTTAATCTATTTGGGTACAAGTTCACTGGCTCCACCTAGTGGCAAATCTTCAAACCTGCATTTCTGCATTCCATCCGTGACCCTCTGGGAGCGGAAGTAAGAGGCAGAAGACAAACTGAACTCAAATTATTCACCTTGTCGTTTATATTTTTTAACTTCTCTAACTCCAACACTTCTGGTCTTTAAACAGACTGGTAAGCAGCAGGCAGAGATATTCAGAAGAATAAAGGCAAATCTTTTGCAATATGTAAGAGATTTTAGTATTTAGCGTTTAAATTCCATTTTGGCGTACAGCATCTGATGATAGTGCAACTTTGTTTTGTCCATATGTGCAAGATGAAGACAACAAATTCAAAACGATTCCATATGGCGTTACAGCGCATAAAGAACACACAGAAAAGAAAAGCACGCAAACAGGCATAGGAAGTGAAAAATTTAAACATTTTGTAGTAACTTACCAAAAGTGAAACACACATGCACACCAATTAATAAAATAGAAATCAGTTGATCTATGCTTTTAATTAAACATATACTTGACTAAATTTCGTCAAATAAAGTTGTTAACAAAAACAAAAAGAGACCAATTTCCAGAATTGAGTTTCCCCAACTCTGCCTACTGTTTATGATGGCACCAGCTGCTAAATTCAGAATCCGATTCAAGATTTTGACTTTGACATTCAGGGCTCTGCATGGACAAGCACCAACCTATATCAGAGATCTTCTACATCCGTGCGTCCCCGGCAGGTCCCTGAGGTCATGTGACCAGGGCCTGCTGGTTGTCCAAAATTAGAGGCTGAAAACGAAAGGCGATAGAGCGTTTGGAACTGTGGCTCCCAGACTCTGGAACTCCCTTTCATTGAACCTGAGATCTGTGGACTGGTTTCATTTAAGAAACAGCTAAAAACTCACCTTTTTAAACTTGCTTTTGGTTGATTTCTATTTTTATGTTTCAGCTTTTCTGTAAAGCACTTTGTGATTGTTTTCTTGAAATGTGCTATACAAATAAAATTTTACTTACTTACTTATCTGGCAGAAATGTGGCTTTTTGATGTGACCAGAGAACACCATTCTCCCTTTTTTTCCAACATAGCTGCGAGATCAAGATAACGAGAGGTCAGGCAGTGGTTGTGGGTTCCCCCCCCACACACAATAAATAAAAACATATTTGGAGTCAATAATCTGAGTCACCGCTCAGCCAAAATCACTCACTTTGATTGGATTAATGTCACAATTTATTTAAAAAAGAAAAGAAAACTAGAAAAGCAGCTATACAGAACAGTAAGAGGTTCTATATGTGGTAGAAGGAGGTGCCACACGCACCGTGTGGCTCATCATTTACACTTTTCATAAAATAGTTACAGGTTACACTTTTTATTCATTTATTTTTAAGTTTGCATGTGTCATGGGGATGACTCTCAAAACGTATTTACTAATTACTTACACCCAGCAATGTTGACTATTGCTCGGCCATCGGATTAAATTAAAATATGATAATGTGAAAAGTAATGAAAGAAGTAAATGTGTCTGGTATTGGTAGATAAACTCTTTTTTTAATTGAATTTAGTTCAATTTGTAACTACCTATTTGTCTCCAGGGTAAAAGTACAAGACATTTAAATAAATAATAATCAGAATACATACATTATTATAATACTGCACTACAGATTGTTATTTTTTTTTACATATACTGTTGTCTCTTCTTAAGCCATTCACAGCCACAAAAGACCAAAAACAGGCATTAAAGATCCACGGCTCATTAGAATCAGTTTTATGTCTGCATTTTTTTCCTCACCACCAAAACAGCATCCTGACCCAAACAGTAAAGTAATCAAACTAATGTGGGTACTTTGATTTCTTTGCATTTCTTCTGAACAAAAAATGTTGCAACTGCTCTTGAAGAAAAAAAATAGCATTTAATATATAATATTATGTACTGGGGAGTTATGATACTGCCACACATTAAACTTATGCAAT
Organism: Hemichromis elongatus; assembly: GCA_015108515.1. Classification (NCBI taxonomy): domain Eukaryota; kingdom Metazoa; phylum Chordata; class Actinopteri; order Cichliformes; family Cichlidae; genus Hemichromis; species Hemichromis elongatus. Next base: position 15,874 of record VUQR01003117.1, read on the forward strand.
CTAAAAGAAACTTATCATATGGAAATGAATGCAAATGCCTTTACTTATGAATAGTGATGTGGTGGTATACATCTATTAATACAGTTTTGACATTTCAACAGTGAAAAAGAAATTAGGATCACGTCTGCTAATTAGAGCTATTTCTCACAACTGACTTCTTAAACAGACAGGGAAAAAAAAGTTTTAAAAAATGAAAGAAAGAAGGTGGGAGTTAATGAGGAGCCAGATAAAGAACAAAGACGAAATAAAAGGTTCAGTCCTCATCTTAGTCAATCTAACACAATTAACTCATGATACAACCACACATCTCAGAAATACTCAGGTTTTTTTTCTGGCGTTGGGAAACTTATACAAGGCAACAGCAGAAAAGGAAAGGGGGATTGACATGAGGTGGGGTATTACCATCATCATCGTAACCCCAAAGGGACCTGGTTGCCATGGAGCGTGTGTGTGCAACAGCAGTGGGATTAAGGGTGGGCTTCATCGCCTTTAGTTTTTGGGTTGCTTTAGGATAAGAGTTTGTCTTGGGCATAAAGATGGTCAGAGATGGTGGGACACAAGGGACGAGGGAATAAGGGGCGTTTAATGGAGAAGGTTTGTTTCAACTGAATAGTGTACTTGATGCAAAAGATGATTTTTAATACGACATTTCGACTCCCAACACCTTCCTTGCACACTTCTACCTGAAGATGGCGCTCTATATCTGTCCATTAAGACAGAGCTGCACGTGCGCGCGCATGTGCGAGTGAGCGCGAGACCGAGACGGAGGGCTGCTGTCTGCCTCCTCTCCTCTCCGGTGGTGTTGCCTCCCTGTCGTTGCAGTGCATTGCTGCTCGCTCGCCCCCTCTCACTCTCTCTCTCTTCCTTCCTCGCTTTTGTACCTCGCCTCTTCCTCCTTCTCACCCGTCTCTTCCACATCCTTCTCATCCTCCTCCCTGCGGATGCCTCAGCCTTGCACCCCCGCCCCAGCATCCCGGCAAATGGTTGTTCAATCCCCGGCAACTCTGGACTCAGGACGCAGCAAAAAGGCTCACAGCTCCGTTCTGATTTGAGCACACTGCGGATTGACTTGAAAGAGGGGCGGACCAGGGACAGTAGGGAAACGAGGAGACGCCTGACAGTGGCCAGGATCTCATTTCGGTAAGTCATCGCGTTGTTTTCCCTTCTGTAGACTTTACAGTACTGGGCAGAGAGGTGGAAGCTGTCGGGTCCACAAACCCCTGTGCTTTCTGGTCTTTCATTTTAGTACGCCTTGCAATTTGGAAGAATTTGCAGGGGATGAAAAGATGACTTTTGGGTTCCTTCGTGGTGTATGCTTTTATAAAACTGGTTTGATGGGTTAAAGATGATGTCCTGCTTTTAACAGCGAGCTTACTGTGAAGCTCATCGCAGGAACAAGACTCCTGCTGTTCAAAGATCACCCAACACATAACAGATATTTGGCACCAGCTGGCTGCTGACCTAAATTCACCACTGGTTGTGCGTAAAAGTACTCCAAAGGTGCAAAAAGGCACTGTGTCAACAAAAGATATGGGGCTGCTCTTTATTTGCTATATTGCTGACAGTAAAAAACAGAAATAAAGTTTTTTATATTCTTCATGCTGTCTGGACTTTATAGTGTTTTACTTCTAAATTAAACGACTTTCTTTTTCTTTGTTTTTGGAACTCTCTTTTGTAAGTTTCTGGCTCATGAGAGGTAATACAAAGATAAGAGTATGGGTGAGACTATATACCTTTTCCACAGCCATACTTGTGCTTTGATCAATAGACATTTGCAGGAGGGGGATTGGGCGCTGGTAGTTTGTCAAGGGCATACAATATATCAAGCAGATGATGTGGAGGAGAGCAGCAGGAGGAGGGGGGGTGGGATGCTGGTAGGCATGCTGTGGGTGTATGTACAGGCTGCTGCATGTCAACTCTTGGGCAGGTGCATGATGGACAACTAACGCAAGATGTATAAGGATTTAAAAAGTGCTAGTATTTGCTCTGTCGCATCAAAGCCCCTGTTGCTGCAAAAGTAAAAAAAAACAAAAAACTTTTGAGATCTGTAGGATAGGCAGCTTCTTTTGTGACCAGGTAAGCAACCCTGTGACAACCTAGTCTCCTCTAATTCCCCTCAAACTGACTGAAGGATAAAGGGAAATATTTTTTCTCACACACGCCCTACATGGATGTCAGCCTCGATCTGTTTAAGCCAGCACTTTATCTACTTTTCCACCTTTTTGAGGAATGACAATACAACACTCCTCTTGCCCATGAGCTGCACATCCTCAGGAAGTAGATTTTTTAAAATTAATTAATTTATTTTTACTATTGAAGGATAAGAAGCATTAGAAAAGATCTATCACTGTGGGAACTCTCTCAACAGTTCCTGCGAAATCTCCATCCTTTAAATACACACAGATACTGACACATGCTCCATCCCCTCTAAGTTTTCTAAAGATTAGCTTCTTTTATGTCCAGTGAATGTCTCCAGTGGCCATGAAAAGCCTTGTCCTTCATCGCGGACACAGATTAGGCTAATTCACACAGCAGCACAGGCCTAATGCCTAATCACTATGCTGCGCTGGCAGAACAGAACAGTCTTTATACTGTGGTAGCCCAGAGAGGGAGGGAAAGACAGCGAAAGAGAGAGAGAGAGAGAGCGAAGGGGGAAAGCTAGCCGCCGGTGCCTATTGATCGGACGGAAGGGCTTCTGTCTGGCAGGCGTCCACAGGATGAAGTGCTGACGACAGTCCAACAAGCTGCCGCGATGAGCTGGCCTTATACGTGGTGCTGATGTGAATGGAAGATTTTGAATTATAGTTATGCTCTCTGTAGCAGAGCAGGGTCACGAAAGATTGGAAAATACTGTATCTGTTAAGAGTTTGATTTTTTTTTAAATCATCAGAAAATGCAAGATGCTTGTGCAAAGCAGTGATAATGTAACAGATAAACAGGTGAACAAATGCCATATTGAGACTTTCAGACGTGGGCATTCACTAAGCACAGCAAACAAGCTATTGTAAACCACATCAGGTATGGGTTTTTTTTCCCCACATAGTGTGCCCGAGGCCAATTCTGTGCACATGAAATGAATGAATAGCAGGATCAAGAGAAGCAGAAAGAAACTCTCAGCGACATGTGGTTTGATATTTAGGTGTTTGACCAAGTGTGTCAAGTGTGACAGGGCGCGATAAAACGAGTGTTGTCTGTTGACTTTGCGATGTAAAATTTCGGTGTCGGCAATAAAATGTTGGTTTCTATTCTCACTTTAAAATGAATATTGAGACAGAGGTGTCTGAGTAGGATGAGACTTTCCATCTTTTTTCCTTCGCCTGCTTCAGAACCTTCAATAATTCATGTGACTCGGGCAGCGAGACAGCGTACTGAGCTCAGACACCGTCTGACACCAGTAGTACCTACAGCACCTGTCAACTCACAAGAAAATGAATCTGTAAGAGGTCCAGGGGTTCTGTTCTACACTTAAATCTGACCTTTGACCTTCATATTAAAGTAGGCAAGATGAAAAAGCTGTCACAAAATTTCCTCACAGTAATAGACAGTGTTTTTCTCCTCAATGGGGAACTGCTGACATACATGACTGAAAGTGAGATTAAATGATTGTTTCCCTTCTCCTTCATTCCTCCCTCTGAATAAATATAGCTTAATACTAAAGGTGGTGCTTCTTTAGGGTGTAACAAAAGCCCTGAGGCTCAATGGCAGCTGTGTTATGGAAAAGCATCTGTATGTGTGGTTTACACCTATACAGTCTGCAAAAAAAAAGCAAAAGACAGATAAATGTGTAATTAGGAGAAAAAAAAAGATGCGAAGCAGGAGCCCATAAGCTCCCGATGTTTGCTGTACATTGTTCGTTTTCCTCCACATGTCCCCTTAAATCCAGAACCTTTCAGGCCTCGGGTAATTAGCTGACAGTTGATGTACACTTGGCATCGATTCATTTGCATATTCATGGGAATAGGGTCGGTGCTAATTGGCAGCCACGCTGTGCTCATCGATCAGATAACTTGATGCTCATATTGGCGAGTTGATGCTTATGAGCTCATTTAATAACATAAAAAACACCAATGGGCCTCCGCTAATGGACAATTTTACTGTGTCGCCATTACAGTGGGATTGTTACAAGATCACATACATGTTCCGCACCATTAAACTTTTACTCCTCTTTAAAATATAACTCTTCTTTCCCTCAAGGGTGCAACGCTGTGCACCCAACATGGCTTTCTGATGGATGCACATGTAATGTTCTAGAAATGATACTTTGCAGTTAAGTTTATACATTTGAGTCAGTCAAAAAGTAGCCTCCTTTTTTTAATCATCAATCAGCGTGAGAGTGAAATGCATTGGCAGTTCGCCTCATCAGGAATAGGATCACCTTTGCCTGTAATGCTGTGGTATTGAGCTGGTCAGTTAGTCATTTCTTTTTTTTAAACACAAGTTTATTTCTAAACATTGAATCTTTCTAAAGGAAGCAGATAATTAACACAATTAATGTTTAATGCACCTTTGATTTTAGGCTACAACGATCGAGTACAACTAAAACAGACAAGAGGTAATTCGTGTTTACATATTAGTGTGAACGGGTGTGGTTTATTTATTAAATTAGGCGAGATCTTTTTTTCTCAACTAAAAGGTCTGACTTCAAGGCCTTGTTCTCATTGCTCGGCGTGTCCTTGACGAGGACAGAGAATACCTCACAGCTCGAAGGACGTCAGCTTATCACTGATGCTTTGGCCTTTTGTAAAGAAAGGAAAGTACTGACGGTATTTTCTGTTGAAAACAAAGCAACTATCAAACACTGGATGGAAAAAAAGAAAAATCCATGGTTACCCAGGGAATAGCACTTTTTGAGATGGCATCGCCAGGCTCTGATGGTATGACGCGATCTCCTTTTTTGCCACGCTTGCCTGCACTGTTAATGTATCCTCACCATCTGCTGACCTTCGCATTAAAGCCGGGAAAAGTTGGAGAAAATTTGCAGTTTAGAGGTGAGTGGACTGGACAGTATCATTACACTGCTATAGCTTCGGCTGGACCGCGTAACTGGCATAATCTGCCTGTTTAAACCTGCACTTGGCCACTTTGCATTTCTCTTACTCCATGTGAAAAAGTTTCATTTTGACAAATATGGTGAATGTGGGGTGGGCTAGGGGCTTCTTCTCCCTATTTTGGGAGGCTGGAGAATTACCTACGAAAGCTGAGCCAAGCTCAAGCAGCAGATAGGCATGGAGCCTTCTTAAGTGCCCTTGACCATTTCGTCTTCCTGTATCACACACTTCTCTTTTTGCTGTAAAAGAAGGGGAAAAAAAATGTCCAAAATTAACAATGCCTCAGATTTATGGCTCGATTTGCTCTGATACCACATATAGTAAAAATATATGGCCTCATAGTGCAGGTAGGTGGTAAAAGGTAAAATCATTCACCAATTGCTGTGCATTGTACGCAGTGTTGATTAATGAGAGCAGGACTTTCAGAAGCGCAGCAGGAAGGAGACAGGGAGGGAGAGAGAAGATAGTGATATGTCAGTGTTGGAATGAGTCCAGGAAGCCAGCAATATGTGTGAGGGAGACAGACAGAGGGGGGGGGGGTTGTATGGATACCTACTAGTGTGTCTCTGCCGCCGACTCTTCTCCCATCTTCTAATGAGCCTGCTGCAGATGGGACTCCCTCTGTCAGCCCACTGCCCTCCTTCTTCCCCTCAACTCCATTATCCTCCCTCTTTTCCCCTCACTCTTTACTATGAGAAAACAAAAGAATTGCAAAGAAATAAAATTAAGAAGTCAAAGAGGCAAAGGGAAGACAAAAGAAAAGGGGGATGTGACAAAAAAAAAAAGCACAAGATGAGGGGGGGGTCAAGCATGCAGGTTAGGGAAGTGGCAAAAAGATAAAGAGATAAAAAAGAGATAGGTGAGGTGGGTGAAAAGATGACGTGGTGGGGAAAAAAAGAGAGCTGGTGGCATAGTTTGAGGAGCAAAAGAGGATTATAAGCGCTGAGACGAGGAAGAGGCAGGAAGGCTGAGACCGGGAATCGTCAAATGTAAGAAGTGAAAGAATAGTGTGAAAAAAAAAGAAAAAATGACAGGATGACAAGGAAAGCCACATGACGGCACCATGCTATACTTCTTAGTGTCAAAAATGAAAATGCTGCATATTAAAACTTAACGATGTGTGTTTAGCGCGAGCCCTACAGTGAGCCGTATGTCAGTGGCTACCTCGCTGTGACATCGTGTTTGTGCCTACCACACTGTACTGTGCTAGGCTGGATTAATAATTGGCTCAGCTAGCCAGGTCTGCCAGAGGTAATTGAGCATCAAAGAGAAGCTGGAGCCCAGATCATCCTGATTTCCCTGGGCCAAAATGGAGCCCAGAGCTGGCTTGTGCATGTATGACAAGTGTGCCAGCGTGTGTGATTGTGACCTTTATTACATGTATGGGGGTTTGTCATTAGGATTCATATTTGTTCAGAGGGTGGGATGTGTATGCGTCATTGTTGCTGTGTGTCCTTGGGTGCATATGTGTGTGTTGTTGTTTTGTTCGGCTCCTTGACATTCTTTTAATGAGGTTGCCAGCATTACAGTTTCACCACCTGCTTGGTCCTTTCTGCTGGCTTGTTATTGACTAAAACACTGAATTGTACCTTTGTTCCTGGAGAGACCTGCACTTTGAACCTGTGGGTAAAATCATGCTGTAGGAAATTAGGTTGAGAGACACATATTGGTCTGATATCAAGAGATGCACTTTGCAACAAGTGCAGCGGTTGAAAGGAGCATATGTGGCGCCTCACTGGAGAGAAAAAGACTTAGGATAATGACATGTTGCGTGGCAGGAAGCAGGGAGGTATATTGTTGTTGGCTTCATCTATAGTTTCTCTGCACAGCAACATACTATTATCTTTCTTGCTTGTCAAGTGGGAAATAACATGTTTGATGGGATATGAACACCTGTGCCTGAATGTGAGAGTTAGATTTCATGTGCTTTCGCCTTCAGTGTGAAAGTAGCCTGACTTTTTTGACCCAATGCTACCCATATCCGCTCATGGTATGACGGTGTGAACAGCACAAATCCAAAATTTTCAAATCCGATCTGGGTCACTTTTGTATGTGGTACTGAATCCGATACATATCCGATGTTTTAGAAAGCGACTGCTGTTTGAATGTAAGGGTGTAATAAACTACCTACTATCCTTTCCAAAAACCATATAGATTTTCCTTACTTTCTCCTCTTGAGTAATCCTGATCCTACACACACACACACACACACACGCACACACACACACACACACACACACACACACACACACACACACACACACACACACACACCCACACCCACACCCACACACTTTCTCTGCTCTCTTTCTATGTT
>VUQR01003117.1:24880-38408 GCA_015108515.1 Hemichromis elongatus
TGATTTACCTGAGGGGGCAAATTACTATTATAATATATTTTAATAGGTTCTTTAATTTCCAATGTGGTCAGCTCAAACTTTCTTAGGAAAAACTGGAGAATGATATTCATAGCTCAGGGACACTTATGCCGACTGGAGGCTCATACTTCCTCTGGCAGACCGCACTCAGATTCCCTCTGAAATCTTGTTTTTGGTTTTCCTCAAAATGTATAGGATTTAGCGCAAAAGTAGAGAAGAAATCAAAAACCACAGCAAAGGGAATGTTGTTGTTGCGCATTTGGCATCAAATTGCTTTATAAATAGCGTTTGTCGTTACTTCTTTATTCTCTCTGATGTCTCCTGTACTGCGCAGATCCCAGCTACGGCCGGGCTGTGGAAATGCAAGTGCACATTAATTTCACTCATCTGTCTTCTGTGGGTTGCATCTGCGATGTATAATTCATCAAGTAACTCTCTGGTGATATCCGCATATAAATTAACTTAGATATTGTGCAGCTCATGAATTTCTAACGATGTATGTACACAGTGGCATCGCAGTAGTATATCAGCTCCGCTGTCTCTTGCTTGCGAGAAATGGAGTGAAAAACATTTTGTGTGTTGGAATGTTCTCAATCATGAAATGGATTTAAAAGTGGCCCACGGGCTATTCGTGAAATGTTCGCAAGGCAGAGCCACCCCTCACTGTTGAGTGCACCAATTATGGATGGAATCTGCTGGGTGTGTTTAGAAATTTGTCGGGTACTGTATCTCGGTAGCAGACACACACATATAAAAAAAACACTGGGTGCGTCTGTTTGATGGTACAGACTTGACAGAAGCTCCATTGATCTAGAGAAGAACAGAAATGCAGAGGAGGTTTGATTGTTCTCACCAACAGCTAGCTTTGCACTCAGATAAGGAAACTGAAAATGTGTGGGTTGCTGACAACAATTATTTAATAAAATGTAACAAAGTAATGGTGACTTGGTATTTTAAAATGCCATCTGGTCTTTAACTTGTTCTGTCTGCAATTTTGTAATAACGCTTAACTTTTGCTGGCTTGTGCAGCATGTGCCTTTTCTTCTAGTTTTGAGCCTCACTTGCTTTTGGGGAATGTTTTAAACAACCCAGACAAATTCCGCTCGCACATTCTTTATGAAAAACTAAAGTCATTTGCAAAGACAAGATACCCCTCGCTGTTGTTTAGGCCAATTAGGCTCAAAATCTGCTGGCTCTGGGCTTGTGCCAGGGATTTAGAATGAAAGTCTTTATGTGTCAGAAAAATGGCTTTGAAAAGGACTGAAAGAAAAAAAAATGCTTGCTGATTTCCAGAAATGCGCAGAAATGGTAAAGACACACACACATACACACACACATACACACATGGTCTCTGTCACTCTCGGTTCTCTTTTCTCTCCTCGCTTTTCTCTGTGGGCTACTGATAGGCAAGACAAGAAAGCCAAAAGACAAACAGTTGATTATATACTCTATATTCGCAACAGACTTCCACTTTGCAACCAGGGAATTCTGCACACACACATACAAATACTCATACACACACACACACACGCTTGTGCGCAGACACATAGGCTGCAGTGAAGAGGAAGCAACTGCCAGAAAGCTGTGGAGGAGGGAGACTTGGGTCAGTAACTCCCTGCTGCACTGCTTCCAGTTTGCCTATGTGACATTACCTCTGATAATTTGACCTGCAGTGCAGACATGGGATGATGGAAGATGTTTTCTCAGCGGAACCTTTGGCTCAGAGAGGTTTTCATACCGAAAGAGACTGTGTATTTCTCTCCAATAGATAAAATAAAATGATATTGATTTCACAGACGCGGCAAGCAAAGAGCAAAATTACATTTATTAGAGGAAAGCTACCGCACCTGCCCACCTGCTTTCTGCAGATGGTCACTGTTATTGTTTCCAGATGCAAAAGGTCACATATAAATGATAGTTGTGATTTTTACAGTATGGCATTTACCATTTATGAATCCCATTGTACAGGTTATGATTCGAGAATGTCAGAAGACTGAAGCGCAGTGCTGGTTTTCTTTATTCTAACCCACACACCCAATGGTGTATTTATAAAGAAATGACATCTCCTGTCTGAAGAAAGGATAGAATAATTTTAATTTTTTTTTGTTAATTTTATTCTGCAAGAAAAAAAAGAAGAAGAAGAAAAAAAACGAACCAATGGCTTCGACCTCTTCTTCATTGATGCGTGACGAGTTGAACTGTTGAATAATCTGGGATCACAGGGTCTAATGAAACCACAGGCAGTGAGGTGTCTGACTTTGATCTTTTGGAGGCTCTTAACCCGCCAGCGCGCCAAGCCTTAAACTGTTGCGACATGAGGGGAAAGGGGGAGCCAGGAGTGGAAGTTTTTTAGATCTCGTCAAGTGTTTCAAAGTCTTACATCACTTCCATGTCTTCCTCCAGGAGAGTATTGCAACAAACCCCGCTTTAAGAGGAGTCAATTCCTGTTTTTCCCCCTCATATAGAGGTATTTTGAAGGGTCAGTGATGGGAAATTTTGATAGGGAGTCGTGGCATACATCGGGACCGCACACGTGGATATGCGAATACACACAAATGCACACTTTTCTGTTTTGTATACAGCGTGGGATGTTCTGCTCTCACACTGTGCAGCGAATTGAATTTTCATTCTCTCATGGTTAGTCAGGCAGTGTTACTCTTTCTGCCATTATGGCACATTCAGTAAGACAGCAGGAGGCCAGAGAAGCATAGAGGTCTCCACCAGCTTCTCCAGAGGAGGCTTGCCACCCTCAGCCTCATGCCCAGCAGCGGACACTCTTTGTTGGCTGGCTGGCTGGTGGGGGCTGAATGGAGATGGCACCATGCTGTGTCTTGCTCATACACCTACTGTAGGTGTAGATATGATATACAGACGTGCGCAGACAAACACACACGCACACAAAAGTGAATGTAACCCAGAGGAGTCAGTTAAAAAAACATACACCCATTTACTTTTTTTTCTGCCTTTGTCCCATGCACTGCAGGGTAAATTGAGGGTCAGCAGGTTACAGGCAAGAATTATGGCACCATCAAGGTCCAGTTGTCAAGAAACCATGGTAACTATTGGCTCTGTTGGTTTGGTTGCTATGGCAGCACAGATATTACCGGGTGACTGCAGGGATGAAGTAATATAATGGGATGGCAGAGGGAGGGGATTAGACTTTGTGAAGTGTACATCAAAGTACGGGAAGAAAAAGTACCAATTCTGTTTGATCAAGAATAGACTAATAAGGCTTCAGATGCTGGATGGAGTGGTAGTGCAGGTGTAGTGAAGTGGCTTTGGAGTAAAATTTGCAGAGCAAGCTGCTATTCTAAACAAGAAGATAGCAATTTATTATTAATCTCCTTTGACTCATTTTCATAGCTTCTCATAACTGTTTTTCATGTTAGTCACTAATTAATTACTTTTTTCAGGTATTCTATTATGTGACTATCCAGACTCATTAACTTTGTATCTATAAGAGGTATCCAGTTTAACCTGATGTTAAACAAATCTAATGAACACCATGTAGCCAGTCATAGTCAATCCGCAACTCTTACATTATTGAAATTGCATCACAGCTTGTGCAAAATTCATCATGCTGTTAATTTTTGCTGTAGGTTATTTCTGCTGCCTCTCTGCTACCGTTTTTTCCCCCTGTAGTGGCTGGTAATATACAATTGTGTGCCTCAGTGTGTTTGCAAATGCCAACACAGAAGTGAAAGTAGCGTGACTTTCTAAACATTTGCAGAATGGTTCCTAAAAATAAATGGTTCTTCTAGATCTCATAACGTGCAGAGATATTTACCAGCTGCAGTTCAGTCCTGTTGACAAGAAGAAGCAAAAACAAAGACAAATGGCTGAAGAGCGGTTTGGCATTCTGCATCCGCTAGTTTGAATCTCTCCCATCACACAAACATCTTTCTCATGCTCGCCTGGCAGTTTTTACAATCTGATTATTTTAGTTCACATGACAGATTGCCTTACTGTTGGTCAGTGATTAATGGAAAAAAGTTTGGGATTATCCATATTAATGTTTGCTTTGGATTATTTCAAACAGCTAGACAAATAAACAGTGCAATCATATGAAAATAATCAAATCTTTATACAGTTGTACAGACAAATACATATTTCTGTTTCTGTTGAAATTTCATGCATACTGCTTTTCTCATACATCCCCCGTAATGCTGTTTGTAACCCGGCAAGGCTGGAAGTACGAGATGGCACCCATAGTAACAAATTTGGCATGGCATTATTTCAGACAGGCTACGAATTTGAGCTCAGCCCACAGTCGTGGTAGATTAGACGCTAGCAGCTGATCTCAGTGCCAGGCTACATCAGTTTTTAACTGAGCTGATACGCTTTGCATGGCATGCTAGTAGGACTGAGTTACTTTAACCTTCCTTAATAATAATAATAATAATAATAATAATAATAATAATAATAATAATAATAATAATAATGATAATAATAGTAATACTATAGAACCTTTAAAAAACAAAGTTATTTATAGGAAAATATAGGAAACAAACTGCAAATAAAATACTTCAGAGAAGGCAAAGGTGGAGTCTTGGAGTGCTGGTAGTACAAGGAGATTAAAAGTGAGAATTATAGAAAATTAAAATAAAAAAGCAGCTGAATCAAAATCAGATCTATAATAAATGTATAAGCAACCAATAGGAAAAGGTGATAAAACTATTTTGAAGAAAAACATATCACAATCATAACACAAATCAATTCTAAAATTAAGGTAGCCTTTGCAGAGAAGCTTAAAAAAAAGTCACGTATTTGCTTTTTGGACCAACTGTAGTTCTTTCAGATACGAGACTCTGCAGATGAACATATTCTCCTTTCGATAGTAGAGGAAATAACTGAACTGAGGTTTGTGTATTGTCTTTTTTATGTTCCTGGTATTATATTATAAAGCATTACTTAAATTATCATTGCTTAAATTCCATTATCCAGATTACCGACCTTTTACATTTTTATCTGGACTTTAATTTCTCTTTAATTTTTTACACACTTCAATTGTTGGTCACCAAATGTAACTAAATATACTGTGTTTAGTGTTATTGAGGTCATCAGATGAGGGTATTGTGTTTTTGCAGTCAGTCCTTCTGTTAAAACCCCTAAGGAGTCTTTATATCAGATGCACTTGAGAAGACCTGATATATTAGACGCAGTCAGCCCTTAGATAACCTAGATGGCTTGGTTTCCCCGTATTTAGACCAAAGAGCAGAAAACCTTCTGATTAAAGTAGAGCCCCGACCCCCCCCGTCAATTTGTCACCCTGACGCACATACACTCTAAAAGGCCACAATCAAGCCAGGAGGGGAAGTCACTAACGTCCCACACGTCTCCTGTAGTAACAGCTGATATAAAAGAGGAGCGACTGAATGCCTTAAAATAAGATACAATGTTATGGATTGGGCTTGACACAGCATCTCGGAAAGTCATCCTGAGCACAATACACTTGTCTCCTGTTTTGCATTGCACCACAGTGGAATGGATTTATAATGAATCCAGTGTTGTGTCCTGTCTGTGTTTACAAGTCTTTCTTTTTGCGGAAGCATCTTTTAACCTTGCTCAGTTTATTCAGATCAGATAGAGCGCTCTGTGTCTGGCTTTCAATTTTTGAACCAAACACGTGTATGCACGCACGCATGCACATGCAGACACTTTCTTTATTCACAACTAGACAGAGTAACCAGCGCCCCCAAGGCCTTTTGGCTGGTGAGAAGGGACAGAGAGCGCTATTGTTTTCTCTGTGATTCAGTTATTACACAGAGATTAACACAGTGAAACTGCTCTGTGCCACCCAAGAGCTTTGGACCCAGAGAGAATGAGCACTGAATGCATTTATCTCACTCTCTCTCACACTCGTCACCCTATCTCCTTCTATATTTCCCGGTCTCTTTGACACGCACGCCCCCAAACCGCACATATTTAGGCACTACCAAACAAACAGTTGAAATTACGGCAAAACGCGATGCATGCATCACACATCTGTCTGTGTGGAGGAATGTGTTCAGTGGCTGATAAGGAGAAGAATATGACAACAACATTTCAACAGAAATGCCAGCACAGCAAAAGTTCTTTCACACCAAGCTTGCCCCACACATTTAAACACTTCACACACATATGCTCACTCGCATTCTCTTATCAGACTAAATAGTTGAGCTTTTCCATGACTGGTGATGATGAAACACACTCTCCATAATGGGTGTAGCAGCAAAACACATACACACGCACAAAAACATGTCACAAAAGAAATTAGAATTATAATGCGGTTTATTTACATTACGAAATGGCAAAGGGTGTTTAAAAGCTGCCTTCACGGAAACATTAGTCTCTAAAAAGGGAAAAAGGGAGGATGAGGGCTAAGAGGGAAGGCAGCAGAGAGATGCAGGCTGGTGAATACTGGACAAAATACCTATTGTGGCAGTGACAGCGAGAGAGAAGGCAAGGTGAATGAGCGAGAGGATGACATCATACTGACAGAACCGAGGCAGCAGAGTCCCAGTGGGATCTCCGTGCCAGTGACAGATGTATGGCGTCTCAGTGGGATCAAACACAACCAACAGGCAGACTTTCAGACTTGGAGCAGCTGGAAGAGCATTAAAATAACATCTAAGCCTTGCTTGTGTGAATGTGCTCATGGGTGTCACCTCTTTAGATGGATGCGTCACCCATTAGAAGGTCTCAATTCAGAATCCATTCGGAACAATTAATGTAAAGATACGATTTTTTTTATGTCTATTTAAGAAAGTAATTAATGATGCACAGAGAGGTGGGGTGCATTTGATAAACTGACCTAATGATAACTGTAATAAGTGATCATAAAAGGATAATCTGTTAGGTATTGAATTTCCGAAAGTGTCAAACCCCCAAATAATGCTGCAAACTCTACCTGTTATTGGACTTGGCCACAATGGGAATCAAATGCTCAGCCATATCAGTTTCCCAGGAAGCCCTCCAGGCAAGTTGGTAGTATTACTTTAGTATTTTTTTAATATCAGTCTCACAGTTTTGCAGTCCACAAATTGGCAGAATCTGAAACTTTTAAGGAGGGAAAACAATCATTTTCCCATTAATCATGCATGCATTCAGAACTTTTGCTGCTATTCAAATCAGTCTGGATAAATTAATGTTTTTTGCATATTTTATATAAAAAAACATAATTAGCAATAATAATAAATCTAGAACATACAGCAGTCAGATATTTACCCAACAAGTGTTTCTGTAAGTGCAGAAAAGTGTTCACGAAATAAAATCTTGATGGACGCCCGTGTGCCTGGGTCCTTGCAAGCGCTGTTGCCTAATGTAAATTATAATTCTATTAAATGTCAGGATTGAGAGATAGGATGTGCGGATGGCCACAGTCCTCATCTCTCTTATCCCAGTCTCAGGGGCATACTCTTCCTGTCACACCACAGCGCAGCCTCTGCATTGTGGCTTTATAGGTTTCATATTGGGTTGAGCTCTACAGCCAGCAGAAGCCTCCGCTATGGATGGAAATAATAAAACTTTATATTGTGGTAAGCTGCATTATAAACAGAAAACTACCACAATGGATTGAGTGTGGTGTCACAAGATACAACTTGTGAGTCAGCGCAAACACAGTATCCTTTTTATAAGCGGTTTAATGTGTTCTTGACATCTGAGAATTAATCATTTAGTATTAAAATGTCACTGATGGTGAGTTTTTTTTTTCTTGAGAGAAAAAAAATATTGTGAGTAATCAAATCCTGCCTGTTACAGTAACCTTAAATGTGTCAGCATTTCTCCTGGCAGTCATTTCATTTGACAAAATTAAATGTTTACTGGTTTATTTATTTTTCAATGAAACATCATATTTTACACTGAGTCTACAAAATTAACAAAGCAAGTAAAAATAGCATTTTAGCTTCCAACCCATACTTAACTGGTAGCTGATTTAAAACCAGTGAGGCAGTTTATACTGTATGTCTCTATTTTTGTTTGTCAAACAGCTAGTTATGTAACCAATTTAAATGTGCATTTTGTGTGTGTGTGTGTGTGTGTGACTCTATGTGCAACAGAAACTCACAAGATCACAAGACTGCGTGTCTGTGTTTCTCACTCTGTCCTTTGTTTTTTTTGTTCTTTTCATGTCTTGCATCTTTTTATAATTTTCCCACTTTTTCTTCGTGTCTATCCAGCGAATTTAGAATACTGACCTGTGAGCTTCAATCTAGTAGCTGCCCTGCTGTTTTGGTGTTGGATCGGGGGGGGGGCTGACGTCACACTGTAAATTGGAAGCAGCAAAGTGAAATGCAAATAAGAAGAAAAACCACCGAAAACTCCAACAACCACCAAAAGCTACCTCAAAAAAGAGTCAGGCATCAACAAAAGTGACAGGTTTATTGAATCTCTTTGTTTGTGTGTCACAGTTCTTGCTTGTATATGAGCATTCTCACGTTTGTGACAGTATGTAAAACAAAACTACCAAAGAAAACAGTCAGATATGAAATGACCACCCATTTTTCTTTTGCAGCTACTATATCTCATTTTCCCCTTTGGTCTTGTCACAGAGGAATGGACTGTTTCATTAGATCACAGGCTGACTCAGGTCTGCTGTCTCAGAGATAACAGCCAGGTAAATGTTGGCCCCTTTGAATGCCAATCATATCTTCACACACAAGACAGCGTGTGATGACAGCTGTGGTCAAGGTTATCATCTGAACCCACCATACCACCATTGCTCTCTGTCTCAGAAACGCCTTCTTCCCTTTTTTCTTTTCCTCACATTTTCTCTTCTGTCTTCCCCTAAGTGTCCCTAAGTGTTTCAAATGGGCTGCAGCTGTGTGGCTTTTAGAAGAATGACTTTCAGGTCAGTCAAACCTCTGCTCCACCTCTCTTTAGCATTAACAGGGAAGTTATCATAAAAGACAGTGGCTCAGATTTGGGTGAACAATGACTTCCATGAGACATGCTGCTATCTTTTCTTAAATTACAAGATTTTCAGTGGATAATATGCACACACACACACACAAACACACAGACTGCATTTGAATTTACAAGAAGAAGTGTAGCATTATATAGAAGGACATTTTGTGTTTGGTCTTTGGCTCTATTAGGAAGAGAACGATGGATGCCTTTCACTTAATAAATAGTTAATGAATGACCTTGAGCTGTGTAAAGTGTTCATATGCGCAACACAATGTACAGTGCAAAAACTGACTTAAAGCCACACATCTCTACTTTGTGAGCTAAAGAAGAGAAAAAAATGGGATAGCAGCCTTTTTTTTTCAGCACCACGGACAGCTCCAAGATTTGCTTTCAATGCAAATAGCTGGTAATAGCGGTTGTATTTTAAAATTTCTATTTTCATTAGCTATCACCAGGCTGATTTCCTCCACAGGCTCATTATTAACATCTATCAGTTTTCAAAAACGCAAAATTACCAAGTTGGTTTTGGAACAAGTTCCCACAGCAGTAAAACTAGACTCTTCTTTCAATTACATTAATGAAGGTTTTAAGGTGGCCTCTGCCTGAGCAAACCACATTCAGCTGTGCTTTTGGGCAAGTGATGCTTCAGTTCCCCATCAAGCCAGGTGGCTGTTACTGGATTCAATCAATAAAAAGAAGACTGTGTGTGTGTATTGTGTTTCTGTAAAACCAATAAAAGCTTTAAAGTGTAGTTTCACAAAATAAAAAAAATGAAATCATTTTATAGCAAAAACTTTGTGTAATTAGGCTGTTACAGAGAGGTCCACCAGGATTGTTCTGGCTGTAGTTTCTATAGCTTGTTAACATCCTCAGCATTGTAGGGAGGAGCAGGAGTGTGTTTTATAAGAATATGTTATGTTATATTTTTCCCATGGCGAGAAAGAGAAAATACAAACTTTGATAGCAATGTGAATTATAGAGGTATTAATATATACCACCCCAGGGGCTGAAAGAAAACCATACATTATGTTGCTGTGTTACAGTTTTTACAAAGTCAAACTATTAAAGTCAGTTATGGCAGATTCTATTCACTAGAAAATGTATAGAGATTCAAAAACACTTTCAAATGCATATTGTTTTGTGTTTCCATACAGGATTGTTTATGAAGGACAATGCCCCTGGGATTTACAGGGAGCTGTCTTTGGCTGTAGAGAAACAGTGGGAACCACGAGTAGCCTTCCCTCAGGCATCTGTTAGATGTCAGACTTCATCTCTGTTTTTCTTAAAAGGCAGACCTCAGTATATTTTTCTTTTTATAAATGGGTTTAGGATATCATACATCATTACATGCATGCATTTGCATACTTCAGGGAAGGACTGGGTTCTTGCTTAAGCAATATGTCATTACAAATGCTGCGACTCCTTTATTGTATATATATGAATGAGTGGGCTTGGAATCCAGGCTACTATTACGTGTATTTACTTTACAGTGGTGACAGAAATGAAATAGATGGGCTTTTGCGGATGAAGTCTGTACTATGTCTTTGCAAAAGTGAATATTCTTCTGCTCAAGATTAGACAGATTTAAGAAAGTGAGAAGTTAAAAGAAACAGTGGTTCACTGGCTAAGTGACTTGTGTGATGTTAAAATATCGGACTTAGAGCTAATCCACGAACACTGTACACCATCAATGAACCATGTCTTACTCATCTTTCAGTCACTGAAGTGTAAAAAGTGCAAATCATTGAAAAACTGGGAACTATAGCTATGTATGGCATATTTAAACTTGAATCCACAGAAAATTGTTACTTATTGCCACATGGTGTCATCGCTTTTGGCTCACTTCTCTTGAGAGTTTTCGCTTTCTATATCAGATTAGTTTGGGTAATGTCTGCCTTTTTACTGCATCCTTTGTGGCTGTGTGCAGTTAGCACGATGCTGGTTGGTGATTAACAGGTATCACACTGTTCTGACAGGTGTGAAGAAAATCAAAGGGAGGTGTGAGCCTAAAGACAGAAGTGAAGCCCAGGAAAGAATATGTCTGAGTTTCTTTTGCTTTGTTTCCTATTTGTTCCTTTGTGTTGGTGCTTCCCTCTGAATCTCTTTCTCTTTGTCTAAACCAAGTTTGAGCTCTTTTTTACCTTCACTTGTTCACATATTGTATTATTTTCTCCACACTGCTTAGTCTCCATCTTTGTTGCTAAGAGGTTTGAGTTACTGTAGCTTCCTTTGTGTCTCACATCCTGGGTGTCAGAGGTGACAGTAGAATCTGTTACTTGCTGCTTTCTGCTGACAGATCCTGTTTGGTGAGGTGACATCTTTGTTTCAGACGTGTTAATGATACAAAATATGTATAAGTTTGCCAGACAAGGTGATAAAAACTGCTCATAAGCCTTAATTGTTTCCAGGCACTGTGCTGATTCTTTTTCTAATGACCAAATTCACCTTTTATTTCATTACTTGTGTGTCGCATTGACCTGACTTTTTACTTGTGTACTGTGTAATCCAATCATCCGGATTTGGATACAAATGATTTTCAAGTCAAGGGCGCTACCAGCAATCTAATGAGAATGCCAAAACAATTGAAAGTAAAATAATATATTTCATATTGTATTTCTTTTTAAATTTGATGAAGCTTGAGACAGATTGATATTTGACTGAAATTAGTGGGAAAGAAATGCTTCACAATAAGACAGTCATAATGTGTATAAAGTAGGCATTCCAACATTGAACTTTGATGCAATAAACAAACTTTCAAATAAGATTTTCTCCTCAAAGGGTGTGTGTTCTTCTTGGCTATTAAGTATTCTCTTTCCTGTCTCTGCTATAAATATAGAAAAAAATCATGCTTCAGGGAGGAAGTTTTACCGTATTCTGTAGTAGGAAAAAGTTGTAATTATTTCTAACCCTCTTTCTCGGTTTCCCTGGTTGTTGGTCTAGAGATTTCTGACTTTGTATGCAGATGGTTTCTCCCGCATGTCTTCAAACCCGGCACCCAATCTAGGTCAACCATCTCACTGCTTCCCAGCTGCTTGACTGAACTGTGTGCATATATATGTGTGTGCATGTTTAGCGCCCCAGGCTACAAAAACAAAAAAAAAAGAAGTAAAATACATTTTTATATCTTGCACCTTACAGAAAAATCCATTAAATATACATGCTGTGTTACCTCCATAGAGGTCTTCAAAGTTATAGGTGTGCTTACAGTAGTTATACATTAGTCTATGTCACAGAAGTGCTAAAGTTGCAATAGCTCTGTGTATTGATTGAAATAATCAATGCCCTTGTCTCTGTTGACTGCTTGCATTGGGGCTTTTGAAAGCAAAACAGACCTCAGGCATCAGAGGCACAGTTGTCTGTGACCAGCCTTCTGAATCACTGAATCAACTCTGGAGCCATAAGCCACACCCACCGCAGTCTCACTCTGTGGTTTGATATTGCCTCCTGGAGGGTTATCTGAGCTTGTCCACTCCTCTGGGAGGAATATAATTTTGACAAACCATAAATGCATATCTTCAGGATATATTATTTCATTCAACATATTTAATGGATTTCTTAATAGACTAATAACCAGACCGTGTATATGCATGTATGTATTACTATATAGTATCAATTTAAATTTTTGTTTTGCATGTCTGAGTATTTTTATACATTAATGAATATATATATAAATGGGAATACCATTCAATAGAACTTGAATACATTTTTCTACTTAACAATTTTTTTCTCTTCATAACACACATTTGGGAGTCGTACCTTAATCTTTGCAAAGTTTATTACAGGTTTCTGAGTTTTTTGCATAGAACGCTAAAACAGGAATATACAGGTTGTACTAAATCTTTGTAATATGCTGTGGAAGTTTTCCATTAAATAAAGCCTGCAGACAAGCAGTGAGCAGTTGCTAACATTCTTTAATCAAAACAAGAACAGAAACCCAAGTTTGGTGGAGAGAATGCATGATCGCGGGGCAGACGGTCAGCAGAGTCTCTCTCTGAGCCTAGCATGGCTCTCAGCTAAATACCCTCAACAAGAACAAAAGGCAGTACACAGCTGTTTCACACCTTAAGATTCCCACTACCTTGCTACCTCTTAGGCTACGTCCACACTATTCCGGATAAATTGGAAGACGGAGTGTTCGCCTGAAAACGATCCCCGTCCACACTATCGTTTTGAGTCGTTTTTCACACAGTTGCGCGTCCAGTACCGCGTATGCGAGAAACGTTAGACGAGACGACCTGCGTCATTTCCATGTGTTGTTTATTTACTTTCCAGCTCTTTAAAACGGGCAGCAAAATGGCGAGACAAAGCACCGAATGTCTAGTTCATATTAATTAGTAGTTAGTAGTATTAATTAGTACATATTAATCTTCAACGCGGCCACTAAAAACAACAAAACAACTGCGGTACGATGCCGTCTGACCATCTTGGTTAAAGTGGTCACATGACTGCATCATATGACTAACATATGTCATCGTTTTCAAAAGTCTGCGTTTTGGCCGTCCACACTACACCAAAACGCTGCGTTTAGAAATCGATGCGTTTTGGAGAGCATTTCCAAAAACGCTCCGTTTTCGCTCCGTCACAGTGTGGATGGGAGGCCAAAACGGAGACAAAATGATGC
>VUQR01003117.1:38428-55690 GCA_015108515.1 Hemichromis elongatus
CCGAGTCACAAATTAGAACATATTAATCTTCAACAACTGCGGTACGATGCCGTCTGACCATCTTGGTTAAAGTGGTCACATGACTGCATCATATGACTAACATATGTCATCGTTTTCAAAAGTCTGCGTTTTGGCCGTCCACACTACGCGGAAACGCTGCGTTTACAGATCGATGCGTTTTCGAGAGTTTTTCCAAAAACGCTCCGTTTTCGCTCCGTCTCAGTGTGAACAGGAGGACAAAACGGAGACAAAACGCATCTCCCTTACAGTGGAGAAAAGACAAAAGACTCTTCCTGTGGAGTTGTCTGCTTCTCCCCCAACTTTCTTACCAGACCCCCACCATCTGTCTAACTGCATGTGTGTGAGACATGCTAAAATCCAGTGTCACCAAGACATTATACTATAAAATAATGTGGCTAATACACAAATAAAAGAAATCCCTCTACAAATGTATAATATATGGACAAAAGTTAACAATTTCCGAATAATGTTCCTCAATCTAAAATTATCAATGATTTAAATATTACATCATCTACTATAAATTATGTCATGTCAAAATTTCTGGCCAGATATCCAAACCTGTGATCTTTGGGCCCTTAGGTTGCACCACATGACAAAACAGGCATTACTGTGTCATGAAAATCATTGCACAGGCTCAGGAACCCTCCCAGAAATCATAGTCTATGAACACAGTTCGCCATGCCATCCACAAATGTAGGCCAAAGGGCTGTCATGCAAAGACGACGCCATATGCGACTATGATCCAGAAAGGCTGCTGGGCCAAAGCCCATTTAAAATGGACTGAGGCAAAGTGGAAAACTGTTCTGTGGTCAGGCCAATCAAAATTTGGCTTGTTAGCAGCCCTCTGTTTAAAAGCCTGGATTTCTGATCATGTGGGGGTGTGTAAGTGCCTATGGAATTGGCAGCCTGCACGTCTGAAATTCACTATTCATGTTGAAAGATATATACAGATTTTAATGCAACATATAGTCCTATCTAAGAATAACATTTCCCTAAAAAATGTTTTAGGGAAGTGCTTGCGTATTTCTTTTTTTATAACTTTGTTTGTACATAAAAAACACAAGTAGACGAGCACTTGAACAGTCCCAGTAGTGTCAGAGTTTTTTAATAGTTTAAGTTACTTTTGTCCTTTCTTCACTTTGTATAACAACCATTTCTTGTAGACTGGGACACTTTCAGTCTGCACGTTTCCATTACCAGGACCTCCTGAACCATAATCACCCATTGTTGATAGCTCGGTGTTTAAGTCATTAGTCAGTTTTTTATAATTGTCTTTGTGTTACCAGGAAAAGCTTAAACAGGTGTTGATCCTTTGGATGCTCGTGTCCTTTAAGATGACCCAAGCATAGAACACCTTGTGTATTTCAACAGGACAATGTTAACCCTCATACTGCATCTATTAAACAGCATGGCCTCATAGTAGAAGAGTACAGGTGCTGAACTGGCTTGACTATAGACCAGACCTTTTAACAGCTGAATTGATTTGATGCATAATGAAACAAACAAACATGACAAAGAAGACCCGGGATTGTTGAGCAGGTAGATCGTATATCAGACAAGATTAAAAAAACATTCATCTTCCAAAAAGCCCAAGAACATGGATTTATGGGAATTTTAAGTCACTGAATTTTTTACACAGTATCTCAGCTGTTCAGAAGGTTGTTTTATGCTGGCACCATTTCCACGGTGTACCCCACCCCTTTTTCCGAGATAGCTAGGAAAGACTCTCTTTTTCTTTTTTTTTTTTCACGTTAACAGTAGTAAGTATGTATAACACCCTCCATTTATATTTGTTAGTCTTGTTTTGAAGTGCATGTTTTCAGTTCAGAATATTCTTTACAAAAGAATACTGTACCTATTTTTAGCTACGAGCATCTGCATATTTAAAACTGGAAAACTGTTTACGCTCAGTTGTGATGAGCCGTGCATATGTGGGTTTGTGTGCGCGCTTGTGTGTGTGCATTCGTCTGATGCCTGTAACGTCACGTGCAACCCCTCCGTCTCTGAGCACTGCTAACTGAATTATGCATTATTCAGAGTTTCATATTAGACGATACATGGAGGTAAATTAGAGCTATCAATCATCCAAGACATTTATATGTGCTAGACTATGAGAATGATTTTTGAAAGGCAAAGCAGCCTTTGGAAGTCAGGAGTGAATGGCTGGGGAAATTGGGTATGGAAATTATAATTATTATTTCTTCATTTTCCAAGTTTTGGCTCATTCTGATGACATTAGCGTTATTAGCCATATGTTAGGGATGATTATTATTTGAGCTGTTGAGGATGCTGGCAAGGTGCACACAGCTAATGAGTTACAATATATTCAAACCACCTGAAGTCAGACATTTCCGTCAAGCCTAACTTACATATTCAACATTCAGAGTTTTAAGAAAAGAACATTAAGTGTAAGTAACAGTTTCAGAGCACACTACAGGTCCCATAGTCATATAGTTGTATTAAAAATTCTGAGAAGAATGAACAGATTGGCAGAAGTCAGTTTTAATAAAACATGCATGGTTCAGAGCAATGAAACACATACCCAGTGGAATACGTCATTAACAGCTGTGTGCCCATATGAGCCTGTTTGTGTGTGTGTGCATGCGTTGGGTTAAATGTGTGTTTATTTCTTTGAATCCTTGATTGCTTGCAGGGTCAAGAGACTCCCCAGAGAAACAATAATATTCAGAGAACGGTTTTGTGCCTAATATGCATGAATGGCCGTGTTACACTGAGCCACTTTAGAAACATTTGTCTTTGAAATGTGACACAGCGTATTAGCTCCTTTCGGGCTAATTTAAGCATGTCAAAGGAAATACTGACGGAATACTGATGGTATCTAGTACACAACAGGATTTTTTTTAAGCGTTTATTTTTCTTATTAAAGCTATTACCTCCGGGGGTTGGGCTCAAGAACCCATTTTGAATAAGAATTAGTTCAAAAGAGGATTGTTATTATTCACTTACTTCTGACAGCTGCTCTTTGTTCACGTTAATACGTGCATACTCAAATACAGTAGATAAATGCCTATGACAGACAACCAAAGAATGGCTTAGAATCACCTATCAGGAGTACGGTATGATGGAAAATAATATTGTTTTTCTTTATTCAAAAAATTAATCATGCTTATGATTAAAAATATAAAGTGTATGTGTTGCTTCTTAGACACTGTTTCTCAATGACTGGTTCAAATGGCACATCTCAAATCCAGCACAGCAGGTTTGTGCTTGAGAGCAGAATAAAAGTCAGCTATCTAAACCATCAGCGGTAAAGATCTGATTTTGACGACAGCCTCTCAGGAGTAATCCGTGACAAAAGACAGAAAGCTGGCAGGTCCTCCTTGCTCAACGGTTTAATGCAGCCACAAGGCAAGTTAACTGTTACGTGAAAAGACAGACTCTCACTTATTCTTAAGAATAAAATCTCATTTTCTAGCATCTCGAGCATTGCTTTTGATTTTTTTTAAAGACATGAATTATTCAATACAAAAAAAAAACAACTGAAGTGAGCTTGACTCTAGTGTATCCCTTATATCTGCGTATCTCAGGAACATGCATGAATTATCGATGGATCAGATTGTTACACCCGAGATTAAACGAGTAACGAACAGAGGTGATTACAGGCAAATCATGGTGAGAGAGAGGGTGTGCAGAGTTCACTGCATCTGAGTAATGTAAGTAAAAAAAATATGTTCCAAGGGATACTGTAAGATGATTTTTTTGCTGACAATTTCATGATGCAATTATTGCACTCATTTTAAAGTTGGAAATTTTATGAAGCATACTTTTGACAAAACACTGAAATTTAACCTTTTAAAATGATTAAATTCACATTTGTGTTGTAGCTTACTTTAGGTTGGCAGAATATGGACTGTTTTAGAGTAACTTAATTTTCTAACTTTCCTTTTAAGTCACCATTGTATCATAGATAATGCAAGTAGCAGTTTATTAACCTGGATTCCTGGTGAGTTATTAGCTTCTCAACCTCAAAGAGACTTTAGCAAACCCTCAGACAACTCCAGAGGTGTTGGTGATTGGACCCAGATGAACCATCACAGCAGAAAGAAAACCCAGAAATGATAGGAATTAGGACAGAACCCCCCCAGGGTCTAGATGCTGGTGGGGGTGAATGTGAAAGTGGATGCTTGCATTCTGCTTTGAGAGTCCAGGGTGAGGTAAAAATGGGGAGGAGGCAAGTAGCATGAATGCCTGAATTACAGATTAACAGAAAAGTTGAATTGGTTCACAGAGGGTGGGCAAGGGAATGATGTCAGTTTGAAAGCAGGGGAAAGTGGAGGTGGAGGTAAAAAATAGACGGAACACCCCTGAAAGCAGGCAGTAAACTTACACAAAAAGACTCATTGTAATACACACTATATTGTTTACATCATCATCTTCTTCAGGTTGTCTGTATGGTAGACACAATCTATATATACGTAGAGTGTATATGTCTATCTATCAAATATCTCTCAGTGATATTGCAATTTTTTCCCACAGGGACTTCTTTCATTTTTGTGTTTTTCTTTTTTAATTTTGGGTATATTTATAGAGAGCACGTCTGTTACTACCGTTATTGACTAGATCTGGGGTATAGCCTTTATTAAAAGCCATGATTGTTACTGATTAATTACATCTGTGTTTCTTGCTGTACAAGCTGTTTTGAGAAGGTAATTAGCATAAGTCAGTTGCTCCAAAGAACCTACAGCTTTAAAATACTGACTTTAGCTGAGACTGCAACATGTTCCTTTGATCCAGGTAGGGTCAGTTTTGCATTTGAGCACTGTGGCGCTCGAATGTAGCCTATGATTTGTTGTTAGATGTTTCGACCTGGCAGGGCTAGCAGATATAGCTAGCTTGTTGTGCTATAATGGCTTTTGCTATTTTTCCAAAAATGAAATAGTGAAGCGGTATTGATGACAGGTCTTACTGACATGTATCATGGAAGTAAGTTCCAGTTGTTCCAGTTAGCTAGTGATATTATCAATACGGTTATGTGATGCAGAAGTATGTGCCAGCATAATTATGCTGGTTTTCAGGTTACATCCAGGTTGTTAATTAGTGATTGTGTGCAGGTGTTGAAGGAGTGCTACTGTAGCTAGCATTAAAGTTAGTGTTAGTAGTTGTATGTTTCCCAAATACTGTAAATAACTATAAACTGTAGGTAGGCTAATTGAGTTTTTCCATTTTAGCAAACTTATGTCCGGACTGCACTTATACAGAGGCACAGTTTCTTCTTTTTGCCTAATAATGTGTATGACAGCTTTAATTGCTTGCTATGCAATGCAATAATTGGCCTTAGTGTACTGGCTAATAGCACATAAACTAGTTAAAATAAGGTCAACTTTCAGCCTCTACAGCAGTAAAATGCATCACAAACAAAATGCAAGATTAAATTAAGAACATTAAATATTATAGTAGAACACTAACAGGTAATAAATAAATGTATTTATATAAAATATTTTGCTAATCAACACATTTTTTGTGTATCTGGGACACAGTGTATCTGTTCCTGTCACAAAAATAATACATTCGCTTTATGAATCTGCTGATACTGAGTGTTAAATTAATAAGCTGCATTCCTAAGTGTGGGGAAGAAACTGGAAATCTTTTACTTGACAGGCAACATCGGGCTTGCTTCATAACTTCTTCCTCCCTAGAGCCCCCTATTCTGTGTTCTGGTTGTATTTCTTATAAAAGTGCATTTGATGTCATTTTTAGCTGTTGCCAAGCAACATGTTACATTCACTGATGAGACCAACGACTAATACTACTTTGGCTTAAACATATGTAAGATTTGTTGGTGCATTAAATTTTATACAGCTGCAAATTTGAAATGTCACTGACATTGTTTCATTGCTGTTTTAGGGGAGCAATGCGACTAACAACAATCAGTATTTTAATTCTGATTCTAATTTGAGTTTCTCTAAATGATCCCTGGACTAATAAAATGACGGGAAAAAAAGATATACTGTATTTGGTTTTACAGTTTTTACAGACTAAATTTTTATGTTAATTTTTATGTCAAAATATCAAATAATACAGTGAAAGAGTGAAGTTGCAGATATAAAAGTCACAAAAATTTTCCATAGGAACTTTGATTATTGGCCATAAGATTATAACCATAATTTTTAAAAGTTTTAAAAACCCATGTTGCAGCAAAGAAGTACTCTGCCCACATTCCTAAATTGAAATAAACTGAGATTCATGGAACTGTTTAAAAGTCAGGGGAAAACTTCAGAACCTGTGATATTAGTGATTGCTGTCAAACGACAATACTGTACAGACAGTTATTAAAATTTCAAAGGAAAAAACTACCCAGGATACTTTAGTACCTACATGTGACTTATGCTGTCTCATTAAGTATACTGTTATGTCACTATAACTTGACTATTATGCTACTGCCACATCGGTAGTCTGCCATCAACAAGGAGGACATTTAAAAACAAGGATGTAAAATGCTCTTTACTTACTTACATTTATAAATGCTGCTGCCTGCAAACATTAAAAACATTTAAAAGTTGCTCACAAATTTTGAACATTTTGGTCAGAAATGTCATGGTCACCAATTCTGTTGGAATATTCTAATATAATGTTGAAGCTCTCAAAGTCCTATATAGTGTATATATACATTAGCATATATACATTATCATCCCTGAGAAATATAGAAGTTTGTTGTTTTAGCTTGAAGGATTCAAGCTCTCCCAAATAATAGCCACCACACACACACACACACACTGCTGTTCAGCCCAGTTTCACATAGTGTAATTTTATGTGAGAAGGAGTTACACTTTTGATTGTGCTCCTTAGGGGAGCCACCCACTCAGACATGCGGAGGGGGATAATGGCTTCCTGATCACAACACATTATTTGGGACCTGAGTTGGAGATTTAACAGGAGAAAAAAGGTCCTTATAATTGATTGTGAATAGTAGTTAGAACTAGATTAAATAAATAAAAGTTAAGTTAAATAAAAAAATTTGTTCTGAAATTTGAAAACACAATTGTTAGCAAAAATGCTCAATCTTATTTTATTTTGTCATTGTATTTTTTTTTTTTTACAGTGCCAGTGGTAAGATTGAAGTCAAAAGGCAATTTCCAAAAAGCTGAATTAAAAATACTGTGATTACTTTTCTTCAGAGAAAATGAAAACAATTATATTATTAACTGGTTTGTAGTTCTTCTAACATTATAGATTAGTATTAAGGAAAATTGTATTTTCATTTTTTACAGGTAGCAATTGACACTCCTTGTTCCAAATTAAAGGTCATGTAAACTTACACAATTTGAAAATGGAAAGGTAGAAGAGAAAACAGGTTAAAAATAGGATAAAGAAACATAATAAGGTCAGAATAAGAGAAATCTTATTTCTGATCATGAAATCAGGGAGGCAGCTAATGTGAAGTCATAGTGTAAGAGGGAAGAGAAAGGTTAGTGCATACAGTACGTGTAAAGCTCTTTTTGTGTCATTTTGTAGGCATCGACATGTAAAGTGTGTTTTGCTTGAGTAGAGCAGGTGTGAACAGCGGTCAAAAGTGCTTATCCTGCAAAATCCTCTAGCGAAAATGTGAGTCACCTTTGTGTTTATATATGCATGTGTGTGTGTTTTTTGCCAGTGAGTGGCTTTTCTTTTTTTTTTTTTTAAGTTCTTTTAAATGGTGAGCAAACAGTAAAGGCCAAGGTCAATTCAGTTGTGTTTATGTAGCACCAAATCACCACAACTTACCCCTGAAGGCACATTATTTTCTAATATAAAAAGAGAGAAAACCCCAACATTTTAATGACTAAGCACTGAGGGCAAGCACTCGAGAAAACTCCCCTTTTTACTTGAGTAATAGTAGATATGTGAAATTCTCCTTTTAGAAACCAGATAGGTGTATAAGGATCTAATGCATGCACATTAGACGCATTCACTACTTTTAGACACTTGCCAACATTTTGTCTCTGAACATAACAGGAGAAATTTACTCGTGTAGACACTATGGGATCGGGATGCTCCAGGCAACTAGTTGGTGAGGGGAAAAAAAGAGTAGTAAGCTAATCTAAAAGTTAGAAGACAGGCGACCTTATGTTAAAGAACAATATCCAGTGAGTACATCAGTCTACAGATGAAAAACAGTATTTTAAGGGTGAAAAGTTTTGAAATGGCATTTGGTATATGTTGACCATCAACTTTCTTTGTCTTTGCAAATAGAAAGAAAGAAAAATGTGCATTTGAGGTTGGAAAGGTAGAAGATAGAGGAGAATAGAACATTAAACCAGATACCTTGGGTATTTGAGAGTAACATGCACCAGTGTGCTGCATATCATGTTTTCACATTGAGTAATTCCATAGCTGCTTTTTTTGCAAACTGTACATTAAAGAAGAGATGAACTGTAATGTACTTTTTTGAGTTTTTCTTTAGCTTGTTTACACTTTGTTTTGTAAGGAGCATTATTAAATGCTGGGTCCTCAACCATACAAGGCTTTTTTCTGAGCTTTCCATTAGTTATCTAGGGATGAGCCAAATGAAATGTCATACCACCATTCCTTCTGAGTTCATTGTGAAACAGCACACAGCTCAAACCAGTCAGAATGCGCTACAATTAAATTCATCCCCAGAGCTACAAAGGCCTCTTCTAAGCTGAGGTTCCTGTTACATTCTACCCTGCAGGATGTCACACATCTATTCAGTAGCAGCTCGACCGTGCTTGGCGACAATACCTGGAAATAATAGAATAGGATGGTGGAGTATTGTGACATTTGATGGCAAATGTGTTCTGGGATTATCTCTGCAGCAGCCAATATACAACGAGCCACCTTTGCAATTTTCTGAAGACAGCACCTGCTGGACACTAATTACAAAGAGTTTGTGCCTCCTCTATACATGATTACTGGCTTTCTCTGGCAATAACTGGTTCACAGCAATGTCTTTGTTATATGCTGTATGCTGTTTAGAGTTCTTTTTTTTTCTTTTTTTTTTTTACTTCAGTCATTCAGCTGTGTGAGAAACGACTTATCAAAGTCACTCGGAAGCGCGTTTGCCTATTTAATTTAATTGCACTTGTTTGTATATGCAAGTTTCTTGTATACTGAAAATATTATGTCAAAAACTGCAGAGATATTATCTGATGAGCTAATGCCGCAAGGCAACACTCATTTCTGTCTGCGAAAACAATCAATCAGCCTTTGCTGTACATTTATTCGGGCTTAGTACTAAGTATTATAAAGCACAAAACCAGTGGGTGCAGACATTATTACTTGTGAAAACAGGTGTAACTAATAGCAGCTGCATTTCTTTTCAGTATGCCTCTGCCAGGCCTCTGGCATTATACAGGCTGGCACATTGGCACTGCTCATTGGCACAGGAGAATGGAATAAAACCATCATTAATGTTATTAGTCACACCTGTGATTTTCCTGCCATGAGAAAGGACTATTGTGCCTATTTCAAACTATAGTATATTACTACAGGCACAACTGGATAGCTTTTAGAAGGAAAACTTGAGCACAAAGACACAAACTGTTGGCCAAGACGCCACATGTCAAATTATTAATGGGACACATGTTCATTCTTTTTTGTTTGTTGAGAGCTACAATTTATTGCTAGAGGTGTTTACTAGTAGAAAAACATCTATATGAGTTCAGAAAGAAGGTGAGATGAGGCTTTCCTCTTCCCACTGACTTGCACATTTGGCTGGCGCATTCAAAAGAAATTGCGGCAGTCAGCCAGCGCGTGTAAAATGGTCTTTGCTGGGGTTCTGGTTGCTCAGGAGCCAAACTCCAGTGACTCATCTCCACTCAGGAGGGGAGATGCCAGACACAGAAGTGGTATTTGTCAGTGAGAGTGAAAATTACCATCTGCAGGGCATCTCACTAGCATCTTTTATTTACCGACACCACCCTGTCTAGCCGGCTGTCTGTCTGATGGCTAGCTGACTGGCTAATAGAATGAGTGGAAGTTTGCTTTACACACTGTCTAGATCTTCACTGAGGTACTGTCTCTGTAAGATAACTGACGTGCTCGACTCTAATTCTCTTTGTCTGTCTCAATCTATCTTTTGAATAAATACTTCTAAAAAACATATCACACATTTTTAAAATCTATGACAGAGTCCAAGCTGCAGACGTGTACATGCAGACCCTGTAACTAAAATTAGAGGCATGAATTTAAATCGCCAGATCAAATGTTAAATGCCTGAGACTAGCAGGGAACTGTAAAGTAAGAGACTTCATTATTTAATCCCACACTCGGGTAGTTCATTATTTAGTCTCCTACTGAAATCTGGGCTTCTATATTGACAAAATCCTGTCCCTATGGTCTCTAAAACACTCTTAAACTTGCCAACCAATTTCCTGATGTCTAAGACACTTTCTCTTTCTTTTTCTCGCCATGTACTTTCAGCTCAGACGGTAAAAATGTGCAGATGTTTGACTGATGATTTAAAACCTTTACAGTTAATTAGAAATAGGGTTATTTCTTTGCGTTTCATTGTTGATATTGATTTTCAACTGCTTACTTGTATTGCTTGAAACTGAGCGGTCCCTCTCCTGAATTTCCTTTCACTTTTGTGTGTCTGGTGGTTGGGCGCACCATTCTGTATACCCTGACCTGCAGTACTGTCTACTTTATGGAGAAAGTCAATTTGTTTCTTTTCAGATACTGCCCAGTCAGAACAAACCAAAGTAAAGTTTCTCATGTCATGCACAAAAAAATGAAAATGGATTTTGTGACACTGATTTTTTAATGGAAAATAGTGGCAGAAAGTGTTAGTAATGCATGACAGGAAGTCTTTAACTTGTTGTTTCTCTGCTCAGGTGAAATACAATGCTAAATTATTAGGACATGAACAGAAAACATATTAGCATGTTAATATTGCAAGGTGTCGTTGTTAAAATATTGCTTTCATATTATAAATGGCTTAATTTAGAAGCATTAAGTGATGTTGATGCATCTGTTATTACTACATGGGAATAAGATGAATGCTGGTTGAAAACAAACAAACAAAAAACCCATGCACGACTCATGCTAACTTCGTCAAGCTAGTTGTCAAGGTGGTGTTTGATGAATGATCCACGTCTTTTTCAATTGAATACATTTATTAGTCTACAAGAACCTGTGTTTGTGAAGTAACATACTGGAAGCGGCAAATCCAACTGTGTTTGTACTTGTTTTAGATTTACTTTCTTTATGTATTGTTTTCTAAATTACGTCTGCTTTTAGTATTTATTCTCATACAACACGGATCCAGTCTGTCCTCCAGTACTGTGCTCACAGGCGCCCTGATTGATTGACTGGCTGGCATGTTTGAAATAATAGTTTAACTGAATTAGATTCTGGAATCTTCTTATAAGAGGAGAAAACAACAGTATTTTCTAAAGAAGTCTGTATATAACAAAGGATGATTGTGAATCCATTTCACTTGTTTTGGTGCGAATGAAAGTGATAAAAGTTGTACTGAAGAGACAACAAGACAAGCCTCAAAATTGCATTAGTTTTGTAGGTTGTGGCCACAGACCGCTGCCTACTCCTTATCTCTCCTGACTGGTAGATGGTGAGAGGTTACCTGAAGCCCGCTGAGGTTGCATAAATTACCTTCCTTAAAGCTACTCATGTGCACTTTTCTGACCAAAATCTCAAGAAACACACTCCATGAAGGTGTTGATGTCTTTGTCTTAGTAGGATCGGTGCTCACTATGCACACCAAGCGGTATGATTGGCTTTCACCAGAGAACACCAGAACTGGGAGGTCCAGCACTGGTGTCCATTTTCTTTCCAGATGAGAGCAGTTTCACATTGAGCACATGTGATGGACGTAAAAGAATCTGGGAATGCTGTGACAAGCATGCCTGGTTTGACAGTGGATAATGTGGGGCGGCCTAGACTTCAGTGTGCTAGCCAATAGTGTCCCAACTGCTATTAGGTACCAGGATGAAATCCTCTGGCTTATTGTCTTATATGGTTGCTGTGAGCTCTGGGTTCCCCCTGCAGGACAACACTTGCACTCGTTGCCAAAGTGTCTAGGCCAGGGGTGTCGAACTCCAGGCCTCGAGGGCCGGTGTCTTGCAGGTTTTAGATCTCACCCTGTGTCAATACACCTGAATTGAATGATGAGTTCATTACGAGGCTTCTGGAGAACTTCAAGGCATGTTGAGAAGGTAATTTAGCCATTTAAACCAGCTGTGTTGGATCAAGGACGCATCTAAAACCTGAAGGACACTGGCCCTCGAGGTCCTGAGTTCGACGCCTGTGGTCTAGGCAGCTACTGGACGATAAAGGCCCTGATGCCAATAACTTTTCCTCACACTTCTCAGAACTGTCCAATTGAGAACCTCTGGGAAAATGTTTATTTGTTATTACGCAATCAGACATTATGTACCAAGTATTGCCAAGTACTTTTCGGTAGTTAACATATGGCCTTGTGCATGTCTGGGAGAAGATCCCAACACAGTATCAAGTGTCCACTGTCGGAGTGCACATGAAGAGCCACGAACACTACTGACTGACATTAGGATACAAGTTGGATCAAACTGTGATTTCAGTTTTTACCTTTTAAGGTGATTTTTCAATCCTGCCATCAAAGAGTTGATAATAATGGTTTCTACTGATCATCTAACTTTTTTTTAAAAACAAATTTAACAGTATGTATCCATAAAAATGTTTTACTTTAATATGTAGTTCATCAAGATCTGATGTGTGGTGTTAGAATTCCCTAATCCTAATTTTTTGAGCAATGTAGACATAAACTGGGAAACCTATTTTTAGCAATGAGCAGTGAAAAGGTATGGCACTGTGGTTATGTAGTAAGCAAACTGTCATGTAATGGAAAACAATGCACAAATTCTAAACAGAAAAGCAAGTATTGCAATCTTTATTCTTTTATTTGGTTATATAGCTAAATGCAAAGTCTGTATTCTTCCTCTGCTGTGTCACATCTATCAAAAATATCTAAATAACTTTTTTATGTCAAAAACTAAGTCACTTTGAAAATCAACATATTGATTGTTTTATTTAATTAAATGCCCTTGTAAAGTTGTAAAGTTGACTTTATTGACACTTAAATCAAATTGTTTTTAAAAAAAATTCTAAATAAGACATATTTATTGTACTGTTTTGTCACATCATTTTCTATATATGTGTGTTAATATCAGCCATGCCAGTGCCGGAGCAGCCTGCAGAGCAGGAGAAGGGGGCCATGGTTCCCCCTGTGATGCCATCATCCAATGGAGACAGATCCGAGACAGAGACAACCTCCTCTATCCTTGCCTCTGTCAAAGAGCAGGTAGGAAGTCTTACATGTACCGTAAATCTACGTGCTGAACATTGTTAAGTTTTTTTAATGTAAAACTTCAGTAAAAAGGCCATATTGTAATTTGTTGTTGATAAACAGCTCTAATATAAGGCAGCTCATGAAGTTGTTAGTGTTATATAGCAGCACCCCACTGTGTTTAAAGTGTTTAAAAGAAAGTAACAATTGATTGGTTCCAAGGGAATTCAAGAGTTTAATGGATGGAAGTAATAGAGATTATGGAGCAAGAGCTACAGCCAGTATAGACACAATGGAAAATATCTTTAAAATCATGGCATTTACTTGACAAAGGAGAGGCAGAGTGGTAACTGCATGGTAGATGAAGCAGCTCTATAAATCCAGGTTTGGTTTAGGTGAGGATAAAGGGAAATAAGTGCAATACAAATATATTTTAGTATTTGATATGTTAGATTGAGGAGCGGTGAGAGAAAGCAAGAATAGGAAGTAAACAACAAGCAGAACACTGGTCAGGAAGTGACTTTTTGGTTTTGTTGAACATATTTGTACTGTATGTATTCAAGTGTAAGTTTTGTACAAGTAGGGCAAGGCATTGTTTAGAGATTTGTTTACTGTTCTTTACACCTCTTGATTTATATATTTATCACTTTATTTATGTTTTAGCGAACCTGTAAGGCACAAAAATACACGTTTCTCTTCACAATAGAAAGATATTCCATTGTGACTTGAGTGAAGTGAAGTTCATACTAATTGTACTTATTCCATTGTGTAATGGAATGCTGTTTCATTTGGATTTGGCTCATCAGCAAGTGCACTACACCATAGATTTATCATTTTGCCAATCTGAAGTTCTCCTTAATTTAATACCACAAAATATTCCATTTACCCTTACTGAGTCAAGGACAAGTGCTGATAGCAATTTAAGCTTTTTTTTTTTCCTTTGCAAATGGCATTCATTTGTGTGTGTGTTTTTTTCCCCTAGACCAGAAAACCTCTCAGTGCTTTCACATTACTGAATCAGTGAAGCGTGCAGTGTTTAGTCAGATTCCTGCAGCAGACTAGATTTGAACCCAGCTCTTCCTCCTCCCATTGGGAGAGCAAATGTAGTAGAAGTTACCCATAAGAGGGATAAATCACAGACTTGTAGCCATTGTTGAAGTTTTATTTCTGCAGTGCGACATTTCTAAATCTCCTCCCCTGAGGAAAACAAATGTTTTGGAAATGAATTGTTCAGTCATTAAAAGGGAATAGGAAACAATAAGTTTTATCTGACAACAACTCTAATCAGCACTACGTAGCAGCACATTAGATAGAAGTTGAATTGACTGCATTTATCTTTGTGCTCTCATTGCTGACTCATTGAAGCACACCTGATTTTGTCAGATCCATTCATCTTTACTGAATCAGTTCAATTCAATTCAGTGTTATTTATATTGCGCCAATTCACAACAACAGTTGCCTCAAGGTGCTTTATATTGTAAGGAAAAAGACCCTACAATAATAGAAAGAAACCTCAGCAATCACACCGATATCCACTAATGCTAAAGCACCATTGATAAAGTGCAATGGATTAAAAAAAACTAGATATTTTACATACATAGGCCCAGATTAATAAGCAAAGACAGTTCATTTCAATAATAAATAACAAGGATTAGAGTAATCTGGTTGCCAAAATACTACATTATAACCACAGGTTTTCTCCAGAAAAACAACATGGCTGTTCAGATCAAGAAAACGCAGCTGAGGAGAATGGATATGTTTTGATATAAAGGCAAGTTTTGTGTTAGAAATAGCTGGGGACTAAGGATAAATGTGTGTGATCTCTGGATAAATCTGACAGTTCAGGTGGAGTGCGGGATTAATCCAGTAGAGAGCTGCTTTCTTCAAACTATTTCCCTGCATAAAACTGAAAGCTGTCAGTATAACAGCTGTCCTGTAGGATGTGTTATCCTCAGATCTGAGCTGTACATGTGTTAATAAAGTTACTGCTGCTTTGCTAAATGCATAAGTGTGCACACTTGTATTTTAATCTGGATGGCATATAAGGCTGCAGCTATTTAATTAAAGTTAATTTTACATATTGTGAGATTGTGACATAAATCCAGTATGCTTCCCATCTGGCCCACGAGTAGCAAGATATAGAGCTGTAAAATAATCAGAAATACGAGTATGAAACATCAAAATACACAAAGTAAACACTCCATGACAAATCTCTGTGACTAAAAACCTGAAACACTACAAAAAATTCACTACTGTAAAAAGTCTTTGTTACCTAAAACATCACACAGCTCTGTATGGATCTTGTATTGGGATTCTCCCACTCCTTCTGATGCTCCACGTGAAGTTAAGTTCTGCTCTGTTTTATAAACATCAACGTTATCGTGGACCAGAAACATGTGGGGCTGAGCTCTAAACAGTGGAAAGCTCACTGAAGAGCTAGAGTTTTGGTGTGCTCACAGCTTGAGCAATCCGCTGATGCCAATCACACACTTGTTCTGATAACATCTCTCTCTCACATTCCAGATGAGTTGACACTTCTAGCAGAAATTATCACACCGTCTCATCATATGCAAAATAAGACATTTTTCAGAGTAAAATTTGATACAGTTGCCAATAAATAGCTTGATGCAAACCCAAATAATTTGTCTGATTCATTCAAATACACTCCTCCCAACATTTTGTGCCTCTGAAAGGGACACTTCTGCAAGTACATATGCAATAAAGTTAAAAATAAATGTTTAAAAAAATCCCAACAATAGTTTTTCAATGCTAAAAGAAGGTATGTGCTTGAAAACACTTGATCATCAGCTTTTGCTGCAGCTGGATTTGCTGTAGATTTCCTGCTTAGAGGAAGACAGTCTCCTGCTGCAGGGCTGCTCACACCAATATCTAGCAGAGCTGTGGGGATGAACTGCATAGTAGTGCTGAATGTTCTTACAGTAACTACTCAATTGCATTTACATAAAAAGCTCTTTACTAGTTATGTACTGTACTGGAACAGTAGCACTAATTTAGAATGACTCTGCATAGATCACACTTTCTCTCTGCTTTGTGTTGACATGCCTATTTCAATGCCTAAGTTTGTCTAAGTTGATGTTTTTTGTCTGTAATTTGCACCAGTAACTGACAAGTTCGGCTCACATCATGGCACACCAACCTTCATGCCTTACACACACGTTTCTCACTCTTCTGTGCCTGGCTTAGGTTTCATTTAGAAGACACCAGCAAAGGGTTGGAAGGTTGAATAACACACTATTAAGTAAGGGTAAAGACTTTAAAATGCTTAGTTAGGTCTTCTTGCTGCTATCTGTTCCAATTAGTGCATCACAAATTGGAAATTTGTGAAACACAATGCTCTGAGTTGTAGCCGATGGTGCTTCTGAACATTTTATGGTTCTCTTTATGCTCTGAAAGTTGCCAGAGGAAACTAACTGGGTGAACACATGATTTTCTCAAGTATATATTCAAAGAACAACAGCTGTTGCTGCTATAATTATAATGCTACCTGTTTATACATGGA
This sequence comes from Hemichromis elongatus, assembly GCA_015108515.1. Classification (NCBI taxonomy): domain Eukaryota; kingdom Metazoa; phylum Chordata; class Actinopteri; order Cichliformes; family Cichlidae; genus Hemichromis; species Hemichromis elongatus. The sequence goes on from VUQR01003117.1 coordinate 55,213, forward strand.
AGAAACAAAACAGTGCATTAAACGCACAACACAATACCACTAAATAGCATGATACCTGTAGCTTAATGAAATATTTGATGCTTAAGTGGCGGCAAAATTTGATAATTTACCACTCGCTGTGAAACAGCAAACATACAAATGCTGCATCAGAGAATTAATTACAATTATGGATTTTTTAATCACACTGTATATACCTAACTGTGACCTGCCCTGTATCTATAAAGACCCAAATTTAAAATTCCCATAGAGATTATATAGGACCTAAAAGGTATCAGAGAAAAATAAATCTGTCAGTATCATTATTACTATTGTAATACTTATCCACCTTAACTCAAAGCAACAGGTTTAACATATCATATAACAAATCATTTGAGTGTAAATGAGGTCAAAGATTTAGCATGGCCTAACTTGAGTTCAACTTCGAGGACATATAGTATACTTATTGCTCTACATCTAATTATAAGTTTTGTGTTTGTTT